>JANAVB010029552.1:0-28054 GCA_029216955.1 Iris pallida
CGATCAGGTACCTACTGAACCTGTAGTTGATACATATGATGACTTCACCTTTGAGCAATTAAAAGATGCCTTCAGTGAACTGATAAGTGATTACAGAAAACTGCGTAAAAAATATCAGACCTCTAAGAAGGTACTCAAAGAGTACAAAGGTGAAATAGGAAGACTTACCGACCTACTAGCTGAGGTTAGAAATAATGTTAGTGAGTCTGGTGAGCTTTCTTTTATTAAGCTCTTATTACACGAGACTACCAAGTCATTCGAAGAAAAAGAAAAGGTTATTGCCCAACTGAAAGAAGAACTTTCTAAAGAGAAGAAAAGTCTTCAATGTGCACAAGTCAGAATGGAAGCACTCACTTCTGACTATACTAAGTTGTATGACACTTCCAAAAGATTGGAAATTAGGTAGGAAAACAGCCTGAGACTGCTGCTTCCTATCCTAACACGTGTCACTTACCAAAAAATCGAACATTCCCAAATCAAACACTGTCAGATCTAACCGTATCAAACCTTTACCCAAAAGGTTAAGCCCAAACAGGATTATAGGTATGCTTTCTTCTATACTAGAAAACCTAAACCTACCAACCATGCACACCACTTAGCTTTCAACACTCAACATGCTAAATGTCATTATTGTGGCCTCATTGGTCATATTTCTCCTGTATGTAGAATCAGAAAGCTTGTTGATTTAAATATTTATGCTTGGATACCAAAAGCTATCATTTCAGGACCCTACAAGAAATGGGTACCAAAAGTTTCATCTGCAAATTGTTTTATAGGTGGAACACATTTCACATGCCAAAAGCAAATAGATTCTCTACGCGGTTGTTACGGCATATGACCGGTGATGCCACATTATTTGCAACACTGTCGAAGAAGAAGAAGGAAGGTTATGTTTCCTTCGGTAATAACTTGAAAGGGTATATCATTGGTATCAGTGATGTTGGTAAGTCTCCCTATCCTGTGATTAAGGATGTCTGTCTGGTTACCGAGTTGAAACATAATCTACTCAGCATAAGTCATTTAGCTGATCATGGTTATGGCATCAACTTTGGCAAAGACAAATGTACTATAGTTGATAGCTCAACTGGTAGTACTATCTTAGAAGGTATCAGGGAAACAACATATATTCTATTTGTTGGAAGAAACTAACATTTCAGGTAGATGCTTAATGGCTAAAAGGGATGAGAGTCATTTATGGCATATGAGACTCGGTCACGCAAATATGGACACAATCTCAAGATTATCCACGAAGAAGCTAGTACACGGTTTACCGGACATAACATTCAAGAAGGATTCGGTATGCAGCTAATGTGAAAGAACAAAGCTACCAGATCCACATTCAAGTCAGTAAACGCAGTATGTACGTATGTACTATTAGACCTCTACAATTGCTACATATGGACTTATTTGGTCCTAGCAGAGTTGCTAGCCTCGGAGGTAAGTTATATGCTTTTGTAATTGTAGATGATTACTCTAGATACACGTGGGTATACTTCTTGACACGCAAGAATGATGCATTATTCGAATTTGTCGCCTTTTGCAAGAAAGTACAGAATGAAAAAGGTTACATGATCACTCGTATTAGCGATCATGGAGGCGAATTCGAGAATGCAGATTTGAGCAATTTTGTGACACACACGGTTTTGTACACGAGTTCTCCTGCCATAGGACTCCACAACAAAATAGATTTGTGGAATGTAAGAACAGAACTCTATCCGAAATGGCCAGAGTAATGTTAAACCAGTTTAGTCTACCCAAGTATTTCTGGGCTGAAGCTGTCTATACAGCTTGTTTTGTTCTCAATAGAGTTATAATTCGACCCAAATCGAAGAAGACCCCATTTGAGTTATGGTTTGATAGAATTCCATCAGTTTCATATTTTAGAATATTTGGTTGTAAATGCTTTATTCTCAATAAAAAAGACAATTTGGGAAAGTTTGACGAAAAGGCCGACGAAGGTATATTTTTAGGTTATGCGGCCAAGAGCAAAGGATAGAGATTCTTCAACAAACGAACTATGATCATCGAAAAATCAATCAACGTCACCTTTGATGAATTGAATCAAATGACTATCGATGACAATGATGAAGATCTAACTGTACCAAGCTCAACACCAGCTGATTCTCCAAGAGAAGAACCCGGAACCAGCTACCTTCGGAGTCTGCCGAAAAGATTGAAATTTACGGCGGATCATCCAAACGATTTGGTAATTGGTGATATTACCAAAGGTATAAGTACTCGTACATCCAGTAGAATATTGTTTCTAGTGTTGCATTCATTTCACAGCTAGAACCCAAAATCATTGATGAAACATGTAGTGAATTTTTGGATAGATGCTATGCAAGAGGAATTAAACCAATTTGAACGGAATCAAGTCTGGAAACTTGTTCCCAAGCCTATTGATCATCCGGTCATTGGCACCCGTTAGGTATTCCGAAATAAACTTAATGAGAATGGTTTAGTGACTCGTAATAAGGCTCGACTCGTAGCTCAAGGATACAATCAGGAAGAAGGTATCGACTACAATGAGACTTATGCCCCAGTTGCGAGATTAGAATCCATTCGCATGTTATGTGCATTTGCATGTTTTCATAATTTCAAATTATTTTAAATGGATGTCAAGAGTGCATTTTTAAATGATTTTATAAAAAAAAAGTTTTTGTAGCACAACGACCAGGTTTCACAGATTTTAAAAACCCTGATCATGTTTTCAAGTTGAAGAAAGCTTTATGGTTTGAAATAAGCCCCTCGTCCTTGGTATGATCGTCTAAGCTCTTTCCTACTTGATAACGGTTTTTCAAAAGCAAGGTTGACACTACTTGTTTATTAAGTCTTTTAATAGCAAGCTTCTTTTAATACAAGTCTATGTTGATGATACTATATTTGGATCTACTGATGAATCTCTTTGTCAAGAATTCTCTAAGTGTATGCAAAATAAGTTTGAGATGAGCATGATGGGAGAACTGAAATTCTTTCTCGAGCTGCAAATCAAACAAACTGACAATGGGACATTCATAAATCAAGCCAAGTACACAAAAGATTTGCTAAAGAAGTTTGATCGGACAATGTCAAACCTATTGGCACTCCGATAGCAACTTCAACAAAGCTTAATATTGATGAACAAGGCAAGCCGATCGACACACGTAAGTATCGAGGTATGATCGGTAGTTTACTTTATTTAACTGCTAGTCGTCCAGATATTATGTTTAGTGTTTGCCTGTGTGCACGTTTTCAAGCTAATCCAAAGGAATCACATCTGTGCGCAGTTAAGCGTATCTTTCGATACCTTAAGGGCACTTCTTCTGTTGGCTTATGGTATCCCTGTAGGAGTAAAAAGTGCTTCAAAGAAAGAGTCATCTCATTCAAAAGTGGTCTACTTTACGCCTAACAGAACCCAAGACAAGGCTAATCGCTTTACGCCTAAGCAGACTGATCATTTTACGCTTGGGTCTACACCGGTGATTTTACGCCAAGGACAGAGCAGCCTCTTTCACGCTGGACAAAGCTGTCAAATCTCGCATTTAATGCAAACTTTGACATAAAGATATTAATGATGGCATTTACCACAGAATTAATGGAATTGTCTTATATAAAGACTATGTTGTCGTTTATAAAGATCGAGCTACTTTACGCTAACTGTATGGTTCTTTTACGCACGGAGTTTTACATGAGTCCTTACGCTCATAAAAAACAATGTGTGCGTGAAGTCTATTTGAGCCATTTTACGCTCAAGGTTATTCAATAACCACTTTACGCTGGAAACCTATGACAGAGCTATTTTATGCTCATCTTACTGCTTTACCCAGAGGATGTAGGGCTATTTTTATGCCCTATTCTTTCTGGCCAGTTTGGAACGTGGTTTGCCTACATGGCCTTCATGCCACATATTTCGAAGAACGTGTGTACATGTATTATTCTTACTGAAATGATGGGACGCGTGTCAACGTACGCAAAGCATAACTCTGATCGTGGGTGGCAGTTGTTAGCGTGAAGACAGATTTTGATGCTCTTTTACGCACAGAAGCCCCAGTCTAAATAGACTCATTTTTTTCTCAAGAACAGACACACGGAGAGACAGGAGAGAATACAGAGATCAGAACTTCGAGACTTTGATTCTCCATAGCATTCTTCTTCAACCTTTTTCTTCAGAACAGAGTGAAGCAAAGCAGGAAAGCATTCGGCCTCGCCATCAGTGCCCAAGTACGTCGATACCTTTCTGGTGCCTTAGTTCTTCCAAATTGTTCTACTTCAAGCAGTGATCTTCATCATCATCATATGGTCCAAGAAACAAAGTGATCATTTACAGATCAGACTTCCATAGCAATACTTTCCAGAATCAAATTTGTACTTCTTGTACTTTTTCTCGTTTTATTTTCAAAAGCCAATTCCTCAGGCATTTTGTTAAGTGAAACAAAAATGGCGACTCTGCTGGGGACGACCTTCTCCTCTGATGAGGAGGTGATTGCTCAATATGATGATGTTTCGGTCGGTTCGACCAAGAAGACTCTGGTTGTGCACTTCGACCAGACTGCCTATGAAGAAATGCTCCGAACTGGGGGTGGTTCTCGCCACTCCAATGTTCAAAAGTCTCGCAAAGCGCAAAAAGTTTGGATTCCCAAATCCAAAGTGGTTTCGATCTCTCTGTTGCTTCTGATGATAAGGGAATTCTCCCCACTCCTGTCGTAGGGGCTCCGTTCGTAACTAGGCAGTCTTTACTTCAGAGTTGCACTCAAAGTGTGACGATTTATCTCCGTTTGTAACGGTGAAGATAATCAGGTTTCACGCCCACTACGTAAGAATCAAGTTTTACGCTCAGTGGGTAAGAACCAAGTTTTACGCTCAGTACATAAGAATGAGTCTCCCATTCGTAATGGGGTAGACTCTAAAGTTTGTGCTTCTGGGTGTAAGAATCAGTCTCCGTCGGTGACGTGGTAGGCCCAAATAAATTATGCTCCTCGCGTAAAACAAAATCTCCCGTTTGTAACGTGTAGTAGATAACAAGATTTTACGCTCCATGCGTAAAGATAAGTCTCCTGTCTATGACAGTGTAGATGAAAATTCACAATGATGTTCACATGTCTAATGTGAATGTATCTAAACGTGTGCAGCGTAAAAATATCGTTGGTAAAGCTTCTGTCCTATACCAACAACCTTCTTATACTGCTTTACGCAAGGTACCAAACTTGTAAATTACGCGCCAAGAAAATGGAGTCCTGTATGAAATCTCAAGATTTACGCACACAACTCCAAACGCACAAAAATGTACAGTTTGGTTCTGCGAATGCAGCCAGTAATCTTCTTTATACACAAGGGACTAAACGTTTTTCTACCCCAAATGTAATAAAGAAGAATAATCCATCCACTCCTTCTGACTTACGCGAATTGCTAATGCAAAAGCGTAAGAATAGACAATCGTCGGTGACATTTCCCCAAGAAAAACATCATTGTGAATATCACCAGGTTGTGATCAACTATTGTTGTTCAGCATCAAAACGATCAGTTTTTGATCGGTTGAGTTTCAATGCGCCTCCACATCAAGCTGAAGACCAAGAACATGAGTTGCTATATGTGTCAGTCAACATGGCATCTCATACTAACAGAGGACGACATCCAAGACGGAACACGTCCCAATCTCCAAGTCAACAACAGTTCAACAGGCTTCTTGATTCCTTTGAAGGAGTATATCAGAAACTCGGTCAAGAAGGCAAAGACTATTGCAGACTTGACTCGGAAGCTGGGGGTACTCAATTGTTGAGTCTGATACCGATAGTGTGGATTCGTACTTCTATACAAATCCTTCTGTATCTTCAAGAGAGGTTGAATCCTACGCTGTTGGAGATGAACCAGAGACGTCATCTGCTAATACAGAACAACGTCTCACTGCCGTTGAGTAATCACTGAAATATGCTTAATATGGTGCAAAGCATGCATCAAATAATTTTGAATCAGCAAATTGCTCAGCCGACGGCTGTAACACCATACCAGTAGCAGCACAGACTCAAGATAGTCAAGGGCTGAAATACCTTTAAACATTCAAGAGCCTGCTGCTAATCAAAATTTGCATCTCCGGATCCCATCATTCCTGAAGATGTACCACCTCCAGTGGGGGTCATGGTACATCCAACGACTACCCAGTCAAATATGCTTCCTCAAACCAGTGAAGCCATTCAAGCAGTGCGTGAACTCAAAGCACAGTTTGAAGTTTTGAGGCACAAAGATCAGCTCCAGAGGTTAGGGATTAAGCAACCTTATCTCCCCATTGGAATGATGTACCCTTTCCACCGAAGTTTAAGCCACAATCCATGGTTTTATTCGATGGAAAAGCATCTCCTAGTCAACATATCAATTACTTTGATATTATGACTGTACACTTTCAGAAAAATGATGCTCTTCTCACTCGAGTGTTCATCGGGTGCCTGACAGGTTCAGCTTACGACTAGTATCGAAGCTTACCCGATAACTCTATTTCGTCTTTTGACGAATTCAAGACAATGTTCCTCTCCGCTTCTATGAAGGAGGTATGGACATGAATATGTCCTCCTTGATAGAAATCAAACAAAAGGAGAAAGAAGATACTCGGACGTTCATTGAACGTTTCGACAGGCTACTCTAAAGATGCCTCCTGGTATGCCAGATTCAGCGTTGATTGACACATGCAAGATGAATCTGCGACCATCCATTGCTCTTCACGGGTTCCCAATTCACAGGGCTTCGTTTATCATAGCAGCAGTTTCTGCCGAGACCAATAGTAGGTTGGCTCGTGAGCACGGGATGATTTTCGCTTCAGAAGATAAAGGAAGAAAAATAATCCTGGCAATAATCCTGGCAATCGTAATGTGAAGGGAAAAGATACTCTTATGGTTAATCTTTCCAAGAACAAAACGACGCGAGTAATCAGGAATCTTCCAGGCCAAAGGAAGAATACTCCTTTGACGAAAGTGATATCCCAGAGATATTTCAATGTCTGGTGAAAAGTGGTAAACTTCAGATTCCAGAGCCAAAGAGGCCTAATAAGGTGAATCTGACTGACAATCCCAAATATTGTATCTATCATAGATACATTAATATCCTACCAGTGCTTGCTATGTCTTGAAAAAAAGATCCAAGAGCTGATAAATGGTGGCGCTATCACTTTAACCAATGATGACCATACTGTTACGACCAATATGGTTTCTCTTCAGTTCGGGATTTTCCTCCACAGCAAGTCCCAGATGGAATTATCCCAATCCGAAGGCGACGATGAAGATTGTGAATATCCCGCCTGCCAGGAAAGAAAATACAGAATTGCTGCCGCTCATTGAACAATGGTGAAATCATGTGGGTACATCCTGACTTAGTACCTGAGTTGGAAAATGAAGGTAAAACTTCAAAATCCAAGAAAGGTAAGAAAGTCAAAACCTGCAACATGATTTTCATGTTATTCCAGATCCTGATGACTTGGATTATCTATGGGATGGCCTTCCTCTTGAAGATAGACTGAAAGGACTAAACATCTCTCCTCCAAGTCTAGCTCCTCCTACCAAGCTCAAGCTTACCCATCAGCAGTGGCTAGCTATGAATAGTGTTCCTTTATACCGGGCACAACAAGTCTTTGCTGCTTATAAAAAAGCTCCAACAGGAATTTCTCCTCGTATCCCAAATCCTTCTCCTCCCTTAACTACAGAGACGTCTATGCTTCATTCTCCTGTAGTTGCAGAGGTTCCTTCCTCTTCCTGTGCTGAAGCACCTGTTCAAAGTTACTGCCTATCCACTTGTATAGTCAGCAATCTGTCCTTCTCATGAAGAAGATGGGTTACGACTTTCAAAAGGCAGAAGGTTTGAACCATGATAAAGGAATACGTCTTCCTTTACACATTCAAAATCAGAATTCCCTACTGGATTGGGTTCTGAAGTTCCTCGTAACAACCCTCACAAGAAGAAGGCTAAAGGAAGAAAGACTAAATCCTGTAATAGTACTTTCTTCTCCTGAGTCTGAAGAAGAAACTTTTGCTGGTACAAGATCTGGAAAAGAGTACCACAAAGACTATGAGGGATCCTCCAAAGAAGCAGAAGATGTAGTGGAAACACTACCAGTTCAACCTTCTCCTGTTCCTGCTAAACCGTCTGTGGTTGAAAAGGGGAAACAGAAGGTAGTACGCTTTGATATCCCATTAAAGTCAGCTTCCAGTCAGGGGTTAATAATGAAGCCTTATAAGTTCGATATTCTAGCTCAGTTAGCCAATACTCGGCTAGATTATCTATATTGAACTGCTTCGCCTTTCCAGAGAAAGCAGAGAGACTTTGAGCGAAGCTTTACTTCAAGAAGATAGATGCTTGGCTCAACTCAAGACTCCCGATAATATACCAGTGTCATGTCCGCAATGTCATAGCGTGATGGAAGCAATTCCCAACATCACCTTTACACAAGAGGATATGCTATTGAAACACAACAAGCATGATAGACCTCTGCTACACTGGATATATCGGATCCACTAAAATTGACAGGATTTACATTGATCCTGGGTCCTCAATTAGCATAATTCTTCAGAGTATGCTAAGACCCCTGAGGATTCCTACTAGTGAGCTGACTTACACTAGTACCACTATTGTTGGTTTTAACTCTGGCAAGAGCAAGCCACTGGGAAGATTAGTCTGCAGATTCAGATTGGTGATCTTCGAACCATGGTAACTTTCTATGTTATCAACTCGGACGTATCCTACAATATTTTCTTGGAAGACCGTGGATTCATGAACACAATATCGTGCCTTCAACTCTCCACCAATGCTTCAAATATGTAGATTCCAAGGAGTTGTGAAAACTGAATTTGCTGATATTAATCCTTTCAAGGGTGTCGAAGCCTACTTCTCTGATTCAAGGCTTTATAAACAAGAGCATATGAAAGAGATATCAGACATGGCTGAAGAATCATCATCTGAGGATCAGTCTATTAATGAAGATCGCCAGAGGAGCAACCTTTGAAGATCATAGTCAAGGGACGAATCCAATCTCAACCTGTCAATAATCAACCTTTGATAATCAAGGTTAAAGGAAGAACTCAAACTTCATGAGGAATCAATAAAAATTCCTGCTAAGAGCCAAGTTCAACCTTTTATGATCAAAGTCAAAGGGCGTACTTCTTGTACGAATGATCCAGAATCACCATTGATTGTCAATCTTGGCAAATCTACGCAGAAGACGGATGGTGGTCCACTGTTGACTAATCCGAAGCATAGCAATCAGATTGTAAATGATGTAAATATTGATCATCCTGTACTCTTTGATATCAATGAAGATTTCCTTTTCGAGTATATGGCTGTCAAGTTTATTGAGAGAATGACTTTATCTTCTCATATAAGACATAGATTCCTCATATGAATCTAGACAGATATTCTCAGTCAATATGGTTCAAACGATGATGAATCAGAGCCATTTGAGAATGATCCTTGGGCTCAACAGATGGATACTCAATGGGAACTTCGTTTTGAACAGCGACAACCACCTACAGAAGATGAGGTTATCCAGATCGATGTTGGAGATGGAATTACGCCCAAACCAATATTCATCAGTAAGAATCTTTCTGAAGATGAAAAGGAAGAGTTGATAAAACTTATCAAAGATTGTATTGACATCTTTGCATGGAGTTATGAGGATATGCCAGGGCTAGATCCTAAATTTGCTACTCATAAACTCAATATTTTGCCTAACGTCAAACCTAAAAACAACAACAACGGCGCTTTAGACCAGATATGATGGATGCAATTTAAGCAGAAGTCAAAAAGCTGATTACATGTGGCTTCGTTCGTGAAGAACAACACCCGGATTGGGTGGCCAATATTGTTCCTGTCATGAAGAAGAACGAAAAAGTGAGTTTGTATAGATTACCGAGATCTTAATACGGCTTGTCCAAAGGAAATTTTCGCTTCCCATTACTGATGTCATGATAGACAATACATGCGGTTTTGAACGTATGTCTTTCATGGACGGATTCTCAGGATACAATCAGATCAAGATGCATCCAGAAGATGAGAAGCATACATCTTTTCGAACCCCTTGGGGTTTTCTGCTATACGGTTATGCCGTTTGGTCTTAAAAACGTCGGTGCCACATATCAACGGGCTATGAGCAATATCTTTCAAGAATCTACGGAAAATAGTTGAATGCTACGTAGATGACATTGCTGTTAAAAGTCGGTCAAAGAATGATCACATTCAAGACTTGAAGACAGTATTTGAATTGATGCGTCAACATCAATTGAAAATGAACCCTACTAAGTCTTTCTTAGGGGTTTCCAGTGGTAAGTTTTTAGGATTTGTCATTACCTCTCAGGGTATCCATGTTGATCCTGATAAGGTTAAAGCAATTCTTGAAATGCGTCCTCCTCGTAATCTGAAAGAACTCCGTGGCTTTCAGGGCCGTATTGCTTATATTAGAAGATTTATATCTAATCTTTCTGGGAGATGTCAACCTTTCTCCCGTCTATTAAAGAAAGGAGTATCTTTCATCTGGGATGAAGCATGTCAAAAAGCCTTTAATGACATTAAGCAATATCTTACAAACCCGCCTGTTCTGGTACCTCGGTGATAGGAAGACCATTCCTGCTGTATGTCGAGCCTTGGATCATTCACTTGGCGCTTTTGGCACAAAAAGTGATATGGGTCATGAACAAGCTATATATTATCTGAGCAGAATGATGGTAGGAGCTGAACACAGATATACCTGTGGAAAAGGAATGTCTAGCTTTGGTTTTTGCCGTCCAAAAGATAAGGCATTATGTCACTGGACAGACTATTCATGTTATCTCCAGAATAAATCCCATTCGGGTATTGATGAGAAAACCGAGCATTCTTAATTCCAGGTTAGCTACCTGGGCGATGTTGCTCACTCCTTATGACATGGTCTATGTGCCTCAAAAATCAGTGAAGGGCCAAGCGTTAGCTGATTTCTTAGTTGCTCATCTGTACCTAAAACTTCGAAGTTATATGAAGACATTCCAGACGAAGTAGTGGATTGCAACATGACTTTAAAGAATGACATATGGCAATTATTTTGACGGAGCATCACGAGTGGGACCTAAAGGCAATATTGTCTCTGGGGTAGGAATCGTCTTGGTTTCTCCTGACAAAATGGTCATATACCGTGCCTATTCTCTTAATGAGCCATGCTCTAACAATATAGCAGAATATAATGCTCTATTGATTGGTCTCCAGTAGCAAAGCAATTGGATATTGAATTCCTAGAGGCTTATGGAGATTCTCAATTGATCGTCAATCAAGTTAGAGGGACTTATGAAGTCAGAAATCCTGATCTCATCCCTTATCATCAGGTGGTAGTCGAGTTGGTCCTTTCATTCAAAGGATTCTTCATTAAATTTGTGCGCGTTTTCAGAATGTAGAAGCTGATGCTCTTGCCAGCTTAGCTGCAGACTTGGCTGTCCCAATCCGAAAAATTACTTTGCTAGACCGAGACTTGTTCTGTGTGAAGAGCAATCTGCATATTGAACAAAGTTATGTTACAGAGGCAAGTTCCCAGCAGAAAGATTGGAGAACTCCATTCATTGATTATGCAGTCCATGGAATTTTGCCTGAAGATCCTAAAGAAGCTGCATCAATCAAGAGACGATCATTTCGATTCTATTATGATTCGTCTTTACATATGTTGTATCGTCGTTCATATGATGGACTCTTGCTGCGCTGTCTCTCAGAAAGTGAAGCCAAACAAACACTGGTGAGGCTCATGATGGTGTCTGTGGGTTCATCAACCGGGTCCAAAGTTACAAGATCGCATTCGAAGAATGGGGTATTATTGGCCCTCTATGATAGCAGATGCTGTAGACTATGCCAGAAGATGTAAAGCATGCCAGATTCACGCAGACTTTATTCATCAACCTTCTGAATTTCTACATCCTACAGCAGCCTCATGGCCTTTCGAAGCTTGGGGTATGGATATCATTGGTCCGATCAACCCTCCTTCTGTTAAAGGACATCGGTTATATTAGCTATAACCGATTATTTTTCTAAGTGGGCAGAAGCAGTTCCCCTTGCTGAAGTAAAGACATCTAATGTAGTCAGCTTCATTAAACATCATGTCATTTATCGTTTCGGGATTCCTCGACGAATAATTCATGACAATGGACCACAATTTGCCAGCCAGGCATTTTATCGGTTCTGTGACAAGAACCGAATTCAAAATCTGGCTTCTACGGCTTATAATCCAGCTGCTAATGGTTTAGCTGAAGCCTTCAACAAAACGATCATCAAACTTCTCAAAAAGTTTGTCTCTAATAAAAGAGATTGGAATGAGAAGCTTGGAGAATTTTTATGGGCATACCGAACAACGGTCCGGACTCCTACTGGTTTTACACCATTTTACTGGTTTATGGATGTGAAGCTGTCCTCCCATTGGAAATCTAGATCCCTTCTCTTCGAATTGCTATTGCTAATGAGCTAACTACAGAGAATAATGATCGCTTACGCCTCCAAGAACTTGAAGGATTGGACGAGAAGCGTCTTCAAGCACAACAGCATATTGAGCTATATCAAGCCCGTGTATCTCGAACATTCAATCGTAAAGTCAAGGAGAGGGTATTCAAAATTGGCGAGCTTGTGTTGGCTGTTCAGAGACCAATGGTGATGACTCACAAAAGCAAAGGAAATTTCAAGCGAAATGGGAAGGCCCGTATGTGATTGAGTCCGTGTTCTCTAATGGTGCTTATCGGTTGTCAAAACCCAACGGAGATCTACTCATGCTGTCGATCAATGGCAAATTTCTTAAGAAATACTATGTATAAAAAGAGAAGACAGAACAAAAATAAAACTTCTTTTATTATTTTTGTTCAAGATAAAAGATTAAGGACGAGGGCCACTCCCTTCCTTATTGAATACATAGTCAGCCAATGTATAGAGGCATCGTTTCCTGAACCCATAAAAAATTTACAGACGGCCATCCTCAATGCTTCTTCTTCAGGAGTTTTTCCTGGCTCTACTAAGAAAGCAAGGATGTCTTGGGGTGGCTTGGGCGTAGAAGAACTGTTGCCTACTTCAGTCGGGCCTGTCACTATTGGCTCAGCGGGGCATGTCTCAATGATGTCCTCAATGTTCCTGGAGACTTCATTCTTTTGCTGTACATCCTCGGAAGACATTTCCAATAGAGGAGTGGAAATAAGAATGAAATGATTACAGAGAGTTCTCACCTATTTATAGAGGAGGATTATTAATGAACTGGTCTCTGAAATTGAAAACGACTTTTCATTTCGAAAAGACTCGTCCGTTCATTTTACTAGGTTCATCCATTTAATTATGGAATTGAATCGTCCTTTCTTTTCCCGAGAAATACGTTGATTCGTCCGTCATTTTGACATTTATGCCCACAATATCTGTCTTCTTATTCCCCAGCTACCAAGGTTTGGTTAAGCTGACTTCTTGTCTCTTGGGAGAGGGATTTTAAATCTTCTATCAATTTATTAAAAAGTGGGATTCGTTATTTATATGTTTTCATAACCTCTGGATAAATGCTGAATCTACCTACTTTTTTATCTATCATTTTCATTTGACCTCTACATAGAAGTTAATCTATTTTCTTTTGAGTTCCCACATACTATCACGTCCATATTACCTCTGATAGTATTGTGTACTCTAAATCAGAAAAGAAGGTTTCATTATCTATCATGTCCATATTACATCCAGATAGATACAAATCATTGAACATAGAAGAATTATCATTTCCACTCTCATATCATCGTAAAAAGTCTATTACATTTTCTTAGACTTTCTTACAAATCATAATGGAAATCTATTACAATTTTGGATTTTCATTCTACGCACACAACGATAACCTAATAGAGATCTATTTTTCTCTGGATCTTCTCCGTCGGTTCGTTGTTGGTGGCAGTTCCTTACTGTCTGAGCCCCCGTGGCAATCAGAACAGCAGGAATCGAACTCTGGTCTTCTCTCAGAAAGAGGAGAACCCCAGAGTATGGCAGCCCGAAGGCGTATTGCTGCCAATACAATTGGTGGATTAGGAGCGGCCTCTCAGAGGAGATAGGAACGTATCCATCATTGGGATACAATTCATAGTTCTGCGTGAAAGGAACTCTACTACCCGATTTCTCGGGGTAGAGTTGACTCCACCATCCAACTCTCCATGTATAAAGGCTCTTCCTACCATCAGAGGAAGACCCTTCTATCCCATGAAGAGTTCTAAGTTGTCTGATTGTGCGCGTCAAAAGCGCATGAGCTCCCTGATGTTGATGTCAGAAGAACGCTCTTCACAGCGTCAAAGTCACCAATGCCAGTTCTAAAAAAGCTCTTCAGCCAAGCTTCTGCAGAAAACAATAAAAAAAGGGGTGTTTTAGACAGAAGTATCATCAGACTAAAAACAGATGACAAGACTTTTTACGCCATTGTTTCAGCAAGGCTTTTACGCTGGTGCTTCATAAAGGCTTTTATGCTGGCGCTTCACAAAGGCTTTTATTCCAGTGGTATGACAAGGCTTTTATGCCAGCGCTTCACGAAGGCTTTTACGCCAATGGTATGACAAGGCTTTTTACGCCAGTGCTTCAGTAAGGCTTTACGTTCGTAAAATAGCTGTTTTCAAATAAGAAATTCAAAGACAGATATTTACTTACGATCGGACTTACCACTTGAGTCGAATGGTTTGGCTCTAATGATGGTTGAATCTGCGTCTAATGATTGGACATGCAAAGGAACGTTGGAAAGCTCCGCCATTTCTCATTTGTTGGAGAACAACATCGCAGAAAGTTATCTTCAGAGGGATGAGTACGAGAACATATGAAACATTTCGGCTATTTATAAAGACTGAAGAAATTATTAAGATGAGTCTATTTCGGGAGAAGATCTTATTTAAAGGATCTTGTAACACAAGATAGACGTCACGTGTTGGTTGTTTCTCGGGAATCAACAATCAAAAGCAGTCAACAGAACTGCATAAACAAATGTGTCAATAGATGAGGTTAAACATCAAATATTTTTTATAAAGGATGGGAGCGGATCCCTACATATAAAAGGGTAATACATAGAATATTATTATTCTCTTTCGTTGGGTTGACGAAGGGATGCACCCAACTCACGCATATTGCGAATCCCAGAGCAACGCATCAGACGAAGGAATGCTTCTGTCACCGATCCCTGTATGCAGTTGAATGACCACCATCAATACGACTGAGACCGCTGGGGTCAGTCCAAAGCACTCTAGAAGATTTTGTGCTCGCTCGTTCTCTATCTCGAGGTTAAGCCTAGCGATCAAAGCCCCCTCCACGATTGGTTCTTCTTTGGCGCCATATCAACTATGAGGATGAATGTCAAGAGTAAAGAGTTTGTCCTTATTTATACAAATTAAAGCAACTCTTCACATTCCTTATTGGAAACCGCTCACTCGGGAAGATGAAGAAACATTTGAAAGTTACGAAGAAGAAATTTATTGTGACGGTTAAGTATTGACCGACATTATTTTTTCTTGAACTTTACGCTGACTGTTGGATATCCCGCTCTTACGGACGACTGTTGCGTATCCCAAATTTTACGCTCATTAAATCTTAACTTTTACGCTTCTGTTCAAAGTGTTTCAAATTTTGGAGATATTTGAAAACTTTGAAGGGGGTCTTGTAGGAGCGTAAAAAGTGCTTCAAAGAAAGAGTCATCTCATTCATAAGTGGTCTGCTTTACGCCTAACAGAACGCCCAAGACAAGGCTAATCGCTTTACGCCTAAGCAGACTGATCATTTTACGCTTGGTCTACACCGGTGATTTTACGCCAAGGACAGAGCAGCCTCTTTCACGCTGGACAAAGCTGTCAAATCTCGCATTTAATACAAACTTTGACATGAGATATTAATGATGGCATTTACCACAGAATTAATGGAATTTGTCTTATAAAGACCATTGTTGTCGTTTATAAAGATCGAGCTACTTTACGCTCACTGTATGGTTTTTTTACGCACGGAGTTTTACATGAGACCTTACGCTCATAAAAACAATGTGTGGTGAAGTCTATTTGAGCCATTTTACGCTCAAGGTTATTCAATAACCACTTTACGCTGGAAACCTATGACAGAGCTTTTACGCTCATCTTACTGATTTACGCCTAGAGGATGTTAGGACTTTTTTACGCCATATTCTTTATGTCCAGTTTGGAACGTGATTTGCCTACATGGCCTTCATGCCACATATTTCGAAGAACGTGTGTACATGTATCCTATTCTTACTGAAATGATGGGACGCATGTCAACGTATGCAAAGCATGACTCTGATCGTGGGTGGCAGTTGTTAGTGTGAAGACAGATTTTGATGCTCTTTTATGCACAGAAGCCCCAGTCTATAAATAGACTCATTTTTTTTCAAGAACAGACACACGGAGAGACAGGAGAGAATACAGAGATCAGAACTTCGAGACTTTGATTCTCCAGAGCATTCTTCATCAACCTTTTTCTTCAGAACAGAGTGAAGCAAAGCAGAAAGCATTCGGCCTCGCCATCAGTAGTGCGTCGATACCTTTCTGGTGCCTTAGTTCTTCCAAATTGTTCTACTTCAAGCAGTGATCTTCATCATCATCATATGGTCCAAGGAACAAAGTGATCATTTACAGATCAGACTTCCATAGTAATACTTTCCCAGAATCAAATTTGTACTTCTTGTACTTTTTTTTTTATTTTCAAAAGCAATTCCTCCAGGCATTTTGTTAATGAAACAATCCCAAAACTAAGTCCTTTGACCTTATTGGTAATTCGGATGCAGATTTTCCTGGATGCAAAGTTGATAGAAAAAGTACCAGCGGCACATGTCATTTCTTAGGCAAGGCTTTAGTCTCATGGTTTAGTAAAAACAAAATTCTGTAGCCCTATCAACAACAGAGAATGA
Source organism: Iris pallida (assembly GCA_029216955.1). Classification (NCBI taxonomy): domain Eukaryota; kingdom Viridiplantae; phylum Streptophyta; class Magnoliopsida; order Asparagales; family Iridaceae; genus Iris; species Iris pallida. The sequence goes on from JANAVB010029552.1 coordinate 16,853, forward strand.
GTATATCGCCGCAGGACATTGTTGTGCTCAGAATTTATGGATGAAACAAACCTTAGAAGACTATGATTTATTTTACACACACATTTCTATTTTCTGTACAACACGAGCACAATTAATTTGACTAAGAATCCAGTATGTCACTCTCGTAGTAAGCATATCGAGATTCGACATCATTTTCTTAGAGATCATCATCAGAATGGAGATATTGACCTTGTACATAGACACTGAGAATCAATTAGCTGACATCTTCACAAAACCTCTAGCAGAAGATCGTTTCAATTATTTACGTCAAAATTAGGAATTTTGGACGTCAATAATACTAATTAATTTTGTTTTATGTATATTTCAATACGCAAAAACTGTGTTAGAGACAAGCCAATAAAGAGTCTGTCTGTCACCATAACTACGGTTGAAGCGAAGCGGTACTTAAGAGTTTCCCGGTGAATCTCCGTCAGCTGGGACAGTACTCCTACAGCTAATCTGAGACAGTCACTGTGTAACGATATTTCATCTATAAAATAATATTAATTACATAATTGAAGGTTAAAATTACTAATCTGAATTAAATCTTTGAAATGAGTCAAATGAAAAAGAAAGTGGCCCAAACCACCTCTAGGCGAATTCGGCCAGTATTCGGACCGAATTCGGCCCGAGTTCTGTTAGTGGTATCAGGTTATATAACCAGAACCCGAGAGCTTTCTTCTTCATTACTTCTAAACACCACCTTACAGCAACAGCAGTCGTAAAGCCCTCCAAACCCTAGTTCTTTACCACTCTGTTTCTTCCAATCTACGTGGTGAAATCCATCCAAATTTTGGATTCGTGCGGAGATCGTTGTCCTCTACAACATACTTGAATCTCGGGAGGTATGACCCGTATTTCTCCTCCTTTCAATTTCGTGCATATTTACTTTATTTGCACAATGCCACCTAAGGGATTCAACCCCTTCAAGAGGAAAAGACGACCAAACCTAGTGAGGAAGGATCATCTTCAAATCCACCCACAGATTCTTTTCACCAGTTCAATCGAGTGATGGCGTTCGATGGGATTTATTTTCAAACCCTAGATCAAGCCCTTCTGTGGTATGGAGACTTCTCTATGAGATCCATATGCACAGCGCTCCTATCAAATGGACTGTGTTTCCAGAACACCGCCCTTATTTTGAGGCATTAGGGTTACAATATTTTGTTAAACTTTGTTTCCCGGTAGCAACTAATGCCATTAGACTTTTCTAATACAATATCATACTAAACACGTTTGACGTAAGTACTCGTGTTGGCGGACTAGATATCAATTTCAATGATGTCCTCTTAGCAGAAATCCTTGGTATTCCTAACGAAGGTGAACGTTGTTGATATCACTGAATTTGATTTCCCGACGGTACCACACTTGCTAGTTTTGAAGCTGAACTCTGTGCACCTGATCGAGTTCGCTCTGGAAAGTTCAAGGCCAACTTGAACTTTTTAATTATGAATTGCATCGCATCATCTACTCCACTTCTTCCGAAGTCTACTTCAAAGGATGATGTCACATCACTTGAGCTGTCTACTATGTATCATATTCTTAAGGGGATACCTTTTTTTGCCCCTAAGACTATTATCCAGATGATGGGACGTTGTCGTACAAGAGATAGAAATCTCTCTTATGCGATGATTCCCGCATCTTCCAGCGTTTTGATATTGATCTGTAATTTGTACTCAAGACCCTGACCCAAGTTTTTTAAGCTATATCGTCATAGTATGACTGCTGCTGCTCCTCCTACTGCTCCGTAATAAGTTTCTTTCTGATTTGTACGTCTCGATGACGGATATGGCCCGCGAACGTGAGTTCACGATGTCACTCGTTATCAGGCGATAGCAAATTCTCTTACTGATCTTCGATTTGCTCAGACTGGACATTCTGTTGGTTCAATTCCTAGAGATCCAGCCTTCTCTGGTTACCGCTGTGAGGATGAGGCTGTTCATGCCTACTTTCAGCCCGTAACGCATATGATTGGTACTGTTCTGATCGTGGCCCTCCTCGAGACTATGTCGGTGAGTTTTACACTGGCACCCCTCTCACCCTTCTGGGCTGGTACTTCTGGAGCTGGTCCTTCTGGACATGCCGGTCATGCTGATGATGATGAGAGGAGGAGGAGATGTGATGATGATATATTAGCTGATCTACTGTACACTTGGAAATGCTCGACATTCCAAGTTTCTGTCTTTTTAGCTTTTTATTATCAGACTTGTACTAGATATTTCTTGATGTCTCTTGCACATCTTTTTATCTTTATGGATACGTAGTTTATCTTTCACATCAGTTTATTTATTTATTTATTTATTTATTTATAGCATTTTTATGCTTCTATATTATAAACAGCCTGTAAATAATTCTCTGTTATATATATTCTCACTATATTTTTATGTTTCTTCACTGTTTGTTTCTTATGCATTGATTGGGGGGAGCTTTCTCTTTTGCAATTATTTTGCTAGAAACAACGGAGGAGAAATAGGATCTAACATTCTGTTTTTGAGAATAATACAGGGATTGAACAATATTGAACAATTTTATGGTATCTTACTCAAAAGATGTTATATCATTCATAGTTTGTCAATTATCAAAATGGGAGAGATTGTTGGCCCATTGGTCATATGGTCAAACTGATTTTAATAATTGATCAAACTTTGCCTCGATATATGGAACTATCAGGATATCTCGAACTCTTGGACATGATCAAGAACGGCTATCTACTCAGTTCAAGACCGAATCGTTGTTTGCCTGTTCGAGTCTGTATTTCTTTGAGAATGTATTTTTTATTTTATTTGAGTCTAGGAATACTTTGTACACCGAGTCGTACTGGCAAATAGGCTATTCCAAAATGATTTCAAAATGTTTTTAAAATGTCCTTAGTTTTGAAAAACATTCGTATTAACAAAAGCTTCAAAAAGGTTTTCAAAAAGGTTTTCAAAATTTTCCAAAAACTAATTTTAAAAACCCTAACCAAACCCTGACAGAACTCGGCCAGAGTTCGGTTAGAGTTCGGTTAGTGGCCGTTTTGTTTTTGAATTCCTTGGAACTTGGTCCTCCTGCAGTTGCAGATTTGACCGAGATTTGCTCATCGAGTTTCCGAATTCTGTCCGAATTCTGCCAGAATTTTGTCTTTGGAACTCCTATAAATAGAGAAGTATTTCGATCATTTTAACTCACTCATTCACTTTTAATCTTCTCTCTACTTAAAACTTTCAGTCTTCCAAAGAGTTTTTCGAGCTTTAATTTTCAGATCCCAAGCCAGTTACAATCCTCTAGTCGATTTGCCAGTGCGGTGCGGTCTAGAAGTTTCTGAGTGATTGTAATCAGAAGGCTTGATAGAAGAATACCTCTTCACAATTGAAGTCGGACGAGTTCTTCGTATCAAAGCTCGCGTTGTAGAAGTTGCAAGGACTTCGTAAGAAAACTTGCAGTTTTGCCAATAGTGGATTCAACTGGTAGCAAGAGTTCTACCGACTGGACTAGTCCTCAACAGAGGAAAACCAGTATACATCGATGTCTTTGCGTTTGCTTTATTATCTCTGCCTTTACATTATTTAGTTGTGATTATTATTCTGTGATTGCTGCTAACATTTTTAATTAGCATTATTCTGCTGCCTACTCTATTCACCCCTCTAGAGTATTCTGCTTTACGATTTCGTTCCTACAATAGTGACGTGTCTTTTGGATGGAAAATACTAGTGCAAGGCATTCCTTCTCTACCGGTGTGTATCTGTGTTCGGCACCCACCATTGTGCGGCTGAGGGTAGTAGATTTCTTGTTCATGGTCGCCTTCATTCTTTTGAGTTAATAGGGCACCAAGAGAATGGTCCATAGCGCGGACATATAGTAAGAAGGGCTTCCCCATTATTAGAGCTACCAATACTGGAGGGCTTGTAAGATACGCCTTAATGTCGTCGAATGTGCGTTGACATTGTTCAGTGACGAAAGATACGCCTTTCTTCTTGAGCTGAGTGAATGGTTGACACCTTCTAGGGAGGTTCAAAATGAATCGTCTGATGTAGGCTAGCCGTCCTTGTAGTCCATGTAGCTCTTTGAGGTTTCTTGGAGGATACATATCGAGGATAGCCTTCACTTTCTCTGGGTCAAGATGTATGCCCTTTGAAGTGATGACAAAACGAAGGAACTTGCCGCTGGAGACTCCCAGAAAAGACTTGGTTGGATTCCTCTAAGTTGGTGTGCATGCATTAGTTCAAACACCGTTCTCAAGTCTTGGAGGTAGTTGTCCTTGAACTTTTAACTGCGATATCATCTACGTAGCACTCCACAGTTTTTCGCAAATGATCGCAAAAAATTGTGTTCATGGCTCGCTGGTATGTTGCTCCTGCATTCTTCAATCCGAAGGGCATCACCGTATAGCAGTATACCTCCAACGGTGTTCAAAACGATGTGTGCTTCTCGTCGTCGGGGAACATCTTGATCTGGTTGTAGCCTGAGAACCCATCCATGAAGGACATCCGCTCGAAGCTGTAAGTATTGTCGATCATTACGTCGGTGATTGGTAGAGGGAACTTGTCCTTCGGGCATGCAGAGTTCAAATCATGGTAATCGATACATACTCGAACTTTACCGTTCTTTTTTATGACTGGAACGATGTTGGCAACCCAGTCTGGGTATTGTTCTTCGCGAATGAATCCACTGGTAATGAGCTTCTTGACTTCATTCTCTATGGCCTCCATGACGTCTGGTCGGAATCGTCGTTGTTGCTGCTTCACTGGCTTAGCTTTAGACGAAATATTCAGGCGGGTACATGGCAACTTTAGGGTCAAAACCTGGTATGTCTTCATAGCTCCATGCGAAGACGTCGATGTATTCTCTTATAAGCTTTATAAGAGATTGGCGTTCATCGCTAGATAGACTTTTGCTGATGAAGATTGGTTTGAAAGATGATTCATCTCCTAAATTGACTTGGATAACTTCGTCTTCGGTAGGTGGTTCACGTTGTTCAAAGTGCAGCTCCCACCTAGTATCCATCTTTTGAGCCCATTGTTCAAGCTTGATTGATTGGACATCGTCTGCAATTTGGTCAACGAAAACCATATTGACGGACAGAGTTGTCTTGAGCATGTTGCCGATGCTGGACTCTAAGTCGCAGAGGGAGGAATCAGAAGAATGAGAACAACGATCCGCTTCATCATCTGATCTTTCGGGAGTTGTTCGAGGAGTGACATAACCCAAACCAACACCGCTTCGTTGATAGTAGTTCTCGAGTTTGCCAGGAGAAGAAAAGTGTCGTATTAGCAACCGTCGTCCCCGACCGTAATTTAGCCCCTGGTTGCTTTTGATGTCATATCCCATGTTCTGGATGATATTCTTGGCCTACCAACTATAACAAAAAGTTGCATTTTTTCGGAGTCATAGTCAGCTTCTGTGTTGTGCTTGGGAGAAGTAGAGTTTGGAACGAATTTTCTCTCGCCAATTATACGACCAAAGATGATTAGTTCTTCATCCTTCTTTCTGGCTGGAACGATGAAGTAGAGGATATCTTTTGGATAAACTTTTTCCCGCAGGTGAGGCATCATAACCGGCATACAGAGGTGTGGTCCTATGCCGTGCTCTAGAGCGTATATCATATCTATGCAGTGGTTTGCATATTGATAGACATCGGAGTAATTCAAAGATAAACCTTTACTAAGGAAATACGCAAGTTCTTCTTCAGGAATAACATCATCCGCTGAAGGTACATTATTATGAGTATTGATATACTCATTGAGAGGATCATCATCTGGAAGAGGAGCCACAGTCTTGGCCGAGTTCACCACGTAGGGTAATTTTCCAGGATTGGGAGGACGGGCATCAATAGGTTCTTTCCGGGATGCCTTGCTGGGAGTGATGGTCAATGGTTTGACCTTGTCAGGGTTCTTCTTTTTCACCCAGATTGTGAGAGGCTTCGGAGTACATTTTGGAGTAGTACGTCCTTTGACTCGGATGATCAGGGGACCATTATTGGAGGATGAACTTGCTTCAGTCTCAATGTCAGGCTCGTTGTCATCATCCTTGGAGGACGGAGATTGGTAAAGTATCGAGTCTCTATAGTAGGCTTCGATGCCCTTAAAAGGATCGACATCGGCAAACTCCGTCTTCACGACACCGTCACTGTTGATGTATTTGAACCACTGGTGAAGTGTGGAAGGAACGATCATGTTCTCGTGTATCCATGGACGTCCTAACTAGATATTGTAAGATATATTGGCATCGATCACATAGCAAGAAACCTCCGTTCGGAGATCACCGAGCTGGCACTTGAGACGGATCTTGCCCAGCGGGTGGCTTCGACCAGCATTGAAAGCCATGATAGTTGTGTTGGTTGCATATAGCTTGTGCAGAGGGATTCCCAGAATTTGAAGCAAACTTCTAGGAATGATGCTGAGGGAGGATCCTGGATCGATGTGCATGCGATCCACCTTGATAACCCCGATATACCCTATATAGTACAGGGTTTATGTCCCCCTGTGAAAAGGTGATGTTGGGCACCACTTCTATAGTACTGTGGCAGTGGGGACAGGAGACATGATCTTCAGCGAGGGCTTTGACTTCAGCGAGATATGAGTCGGCATGTAGTAATGCCTCACTTAAGGCCTTCCATATTTCTTTAGAGAGTCGCAATAGATCGAACAGAGACAAGCTGGCAGGTTTATTGGCTAGATGTGCCAGTATGTCAAAGTTGTAGGGCCGATCTATGCCTTTGGGAGCTAGCGTCTTCAGAGACTTGTCAAACCGCGTCTCCTTCTGCTTAGTTTTGTCCGTAGTTAGAGGCTTAGACAGGATGGCTTCTGAGCTTGTGGAGGCAGCAAGAGGTTGAGAAGGTACTATTTCTTCTTATGTGGGGGTCGTATGTCCGAAGATAAGTCTTTCCCGATCGCGTCTCACTAGATAGAACCTCGTAGATGGGAGAGGATACCATATGGCATGACTTGTATTTCTTGCCCTTTTTTGCTTTAGGAGGTACCACCCCCAGCGTCACCTCTTGTACAAGGTCCGGATGGACCCACATGATCTCACTATATTTAGTCGTGAGTGGCACCAAGGTTGAGTTGCGAGCTGGCGGTAGGTTGATGACTTCCATTATTGCCTTGGGAATCGGGACTACGTCGTCTGGGACTTCTGTGGGAGGAAAATCGCCAAACTGAAGAGAGATCATGTTAGAATATACGACCTTGTCTTCAGCTTCGAGGTTGATCACTTGGCTATCGATAAGCTATTATATTTTCTTTTTCAGGATGATGCAGTCCTTGGTAGAATGATGCACGTACTGATGATAGAGACAGTACTTGGGATCGTTGAGCTGGTTCGCCTCTGCAGGACGTCGTGCTGGAGGCAATATCAGCTTATTATCCTTCGTCAATGTATGAAAGATGGTAATGACATTGTCTTCATCAAAGGAGAAGATTTCCTTAGGCTTGTCGGAGGTGTCCTGAGAATTGAAAGCTCCTTTGGAAGTGTCAACCTTTAGGACTTCTTTCCCTTTACCCCCACGAACAGGGAGAGTTTGAGGATGCTTGCCCTTGTCTTCGGATTTGGGTGTTTTCAACCCCAGTATTTCCAGGTTAGGAATATCATTTTCAGCAGCATCAGCGGCCCCAATGAAAGCAGGCCATGTATCATACTTATGTATACACAAACAAAACTTCACCGTTGGAAGGAAGTTATGTCTACAAGTATCCATAAGTTCTTAGTCTGGTATGCCGAAGGGCATCTTCAGTGCTAGCCGCCTGAAGCATTCGATGAAGGCAATGACAGACTCAGTCCTCCTTTGTTTGGTCTCGATGAGGGTGGACATACTAACATGCATGCCACTCTCATAAAACCTGTTGAGGAACAACCTCTCCAAGTCTTTAAATGAATTGATACATCCGTCAGGCAGACTGCAGAACCATTTGAAAGCTACCATCTACAAGGTACTAATAAACAGCTTCGACAAGAACGGATCGTCTCTGGGCAAGTGTAGAGTCTGCGTGTTGAAGTATGTCATATGTTGACGAGGAGAAGTAAACCCTCAAATGAATTTAGCATCGGCGGCTTGTAGTTAGGAGGGCAAGTAGCATTCTCCCACTCAGGGGGATATAGTTGAGATATCCCTATCTTCTGAAGCTCGTCTTTGTGTGAGATGGTGTCAAAATGGGCGACAAGGGAATCAATTGCATCATGTTGATTGAGCAGGTGTTGGGAAATAGCTGCTGAACGGTTGTCAGACGTCGTTGGCAAAGGACCACCCCCAGCATTTGCAAGATTTGGAGGAGGCACAACGGAATGATACTTCTTTTGTAGTGAATGAGGGTTGTTGCTATGATCCGGACTAGCGTAGGCTAAGACATTTTGTTGAGGTGGAGGAACACCCCAAGCAGCTTGAACCGCCATGATACTGGTAAGCATATCAGGGATCTTGGCGAATGTTGTTTCAAGACCCTCTAGCCGTTTGCTAGTCTGATCACTGGCTTATTCAGGTCTTTCTCCGTCCGCCATGTATGTAGATAACATGCAAGGATGAACAGCAAAATAGTACAACTGGTGCTGATATTGTCTGTCTCCGAGTGAACAAGTCCTTCATCTTCAAGTAGAGGAGGTAGATAGTCGCCATCAAATTTGGAGGGATCGTCGTCCTCTGGAAGGCTACTCCCAGTGTGGAGGTCATCTGTTTCAGACTCTGAGGGAATACTACCCCCAGCTTGGGAGTCTTCGTCGTCCATACGGAATCTTGCCTTTGACCGAGTACCCATATAGAATCCTTCATATATGATAGCCTGCTGGCCATCTATTGGTAGACTTTTTCTTCTTCTTCTCGCAGAACTGAGAGAGAAAGTCGGGTTCGTAGTCCACCGTCTTTGATTGGGGCTTCCGTAAGGGGGACCCCATGAAGCCATGTTGGATGAAACACACAGTGGCTTTTCATCGTCAGAAAAATGCAGCCGTCGAAACACGGACTTTCTTTGAGGCACACTTGTTGCTTTGGAGCAGCAACAGTTGATAACAATACTGGTGCACGGATGTGCACTATGAATTGTTATGTCCTCCCTCGCTTTACGCTTATGATTTATCATGTCGTGCAAGTTAGCGGAAGAGAGTTTTACCTTACAACCCATGTTGCATGCATCGTCGAGCTTTATATGCGGGTTCGTAAGGAGAGTTGGCGTATCCAGACTTAGTTCACGTGCAGGGGCAACCCCCACACCTAAGTTCTGTGATGTCCTTAAAGACAGCCCCGTGCTATACGCGTAGGGCCTGTCTTTTTGATGTGGGCGCATAGTCCTTGGAGGCTGGCCTTGGGCGCATGTTCCTTAACAGTATGTCTGAGCCTCCTTGATGGGGCGCATAGTATGGATCCAGTGAGCCTGGGCGCATGACCCTGGATGCCCATTCTGTTAAAGACAGAAACATCTGGTTGGGTTGTGCGCCCAAACATCTCCTTGGGCGCATGGCTTTGGGTGCATGCTTGGTGGAGCAGCGCTATTTTCTTCCAGTTTTGCCTCCTTCGTTTGTGAGCCTCGCCGGGTTTTCCAGAGTATTGCACACCCTGATTCTGGCATCATAGTGTTTCCTTTGCCAAGTCTCGAGCGTCGAACACTCTGTTGTTGGTTGTGCAGGAAAGAAGTCATTGGGCTAGTAGAGCCCGAAACGGTGTGAGCCTTCTCCATTTGGGGAACTTCTGTGTCAGAGTCATGTGCCCACGTGACAGAGTCCTCCATTTGCATATCTGCTATGACACTAGCAGGATTGCACAGCGAGCCTTCGGAAGCCAAGTCTTGCGAGACTTGTTTGGCTTTGCTGATTTTGAGAGAGTAGAGCCATCCCTCGAGAGCATCTCTTCGAACGCCTGCTGATCGAACTTTACGATCAGCATCTTCTGAGTGCTCCCCACTTTGTCGGTTATCGGATTGCGTCACTACCTTCTGTCAGAGGAAAAGGTAGTCCAGCAGAGTCGCCATTTTTATGGACACACAAAAAGAAGAAGGAAATGTTGTCTTTACTTTATTGGCGCAAGGCACAAATCGAGTACGTCTGAGAGATCCTGCGCTGAGGATCCCCGAGTATAAAAAAGAATTTTGGGGAATGGGACGATGGAGATCGAGCGCAGTTGCTCCTTTACTCCGTTGACACTCGATTACAAAAGTGGGAGAAAACTTAAGAAAATTGCTAACTCTCGGCTCACTAGCAAGAAGTGCAGCAATTTAGCTCTTGAAAATGCTCTCTATTCTGTGTTTGAAGAGGGATGAGGCCCCTGTTTATAGTGTTCTTGAGCTGGAATGATGTTATGCGCCCACATGAGGAAAACACACTAGTTTTGTCATGCCCCAGTACTGGAAAACGGGGACGGACGTCAGCCAGCTACACCGTATAAGGTACGAATACGCTATAGGCAATGACGGCTGTCAAGTCTTGGGGTATCCTAGCATGCAATCAATCTATGACCTAAATTGGATCTCATGTCCACAGGCAAATCATAATAAAACAATATCAAGAGAGATAATCATATGGAAAGTAGGGAATACACATGATAATCAGAAAATCCACAGTACAGAATAATAATATAGACAAGTATACCCCACAGTCCCTAGCATGGTTTGGAACTGAAGCACATCCCCCAAGTCAAGTCTGGAAGATCCACAGGGTCGGTCACATGCAATCTGGGAACAATCCAGGTTGGTCAGGCCAACCGTAGCAAGTACCAGAAGGAAGGCTCAAGGACGGGCGAAGAAAAGCCAGCCGGATAAACTAAGACAGGAACAGCATATAAGAATAAATGAGGGTAGGATCGTGCGGTACCAACACACGGTAGCAAACCACAACTAATATAGCTAATACAATCACAATCTCCCTAGCATCCAATAGTACATGCATCGCCAGCTGGACATCAATATCATCCAGCTTTGCAAGCAACAAGCCAAACAACTTAAAGAATAAGCGGCCACTCAATGCCTCAGCTTGCTATTATTAGCTAACTAGGGTTATCACAGACCTAATTACTAGCAAGATGCAATTGGGGTATTCCTACGGCCAAAAGCCCTACAGACTATCCAGGTTATCCAGGACGAATATATATAGTGGGTACATCGCCCGGGAGACAAATGTACCCTAATAGCTAGCTGGAGGGGTGCCCCACATGACAGTGGGCTAGAAATGTGCCTTACTCAACGGCAGGCTACAAGTCCATATGTGCGTCCAGATAACGGAATT
>JANAVB010029553.1:0-68660 GCA_029216955.1 Iris pallida
ATACGACGTGGGTAAGAATCACCAAAGGGTGATAACTGCATGCTTTAAATTATGTTGGCTATGAGATTTGCATGCTTTACTTCTTGTCGGCTATAACATGAAATTGACCCTAAGGCAACAAGAAAGATCACTGTTAATAATGTTCTATAACATGATTACTTAGTACTGTCTTCTTAGGTGAGTTGGGCCAGCACCGCTCGCCAGTACATTGATGATGTACTGACCCACGTTGTGGGCAATATACAGGTGTTTGCTTGGGAGAAATCCTGTGAATCAGTGCTTGGCATCGATGAATCGGATGGGTGTGCAGAAGCTCTTCTTTCAAGATGATGTCTTCTGCTATACGGGACATAATGTATGGAACAGTGGAACTCAGTTGTACCAGTGAGATTTTAGCCATTGGCAAGTTCATTGTAAGGAAGTCGGCATATTCAGTTGTAGCCTAAAGGGCAAGTGTATACATTCAGTCGGCTATTTAAGAGCCTTGTAAACAATTGTAAACTCTGTATTCCGCTGCGAGTCTTGTAATCAATTGTAAACTCTGTATCCTGCTGTAAGTCTTGTAATCCATTTTGATTATCAATAAAGAGATACATTTCTTCATAAATTGTGTGACTTCAATTTATCTGCTTGGTTCCGCTGTCTTGTCGATGTTTTCTGAGAATTACCAGGAACTGTAATGGTTTTGCCTTGTACAAGTGCAATCTAGACTTGTACGGCATCACGCCCAGTGGCTTGTTTTCGATCCTCCGGGATCGGGGCGTGACATAATGGTATCAGAGCACGGCTTTACGTCCTTGGATTCCTATTCGATTTGTTTTGAATCAATGTTGCTACTAAGATGATTCTAAGCTGCTTCCGCGATGATTCAAAGATTTCTTCCGCGATTATTCAAAAGTTGCTTCTGCGGTGAATCAAAGTTGCTTCTACGAATACTCAAAGTTGCTTCCGCGATGAAATCAAAGTTGCCTCTATGATGACTCATAGTGCTTCTGCGATTGTTCTGTGTTGCTTCCAAACTATTCTATGTTGTTCCCTTGACGGAAAGTCCGTTGATCATTCTAACCTCTCACTGGGTGTTCCATACAATAAGTCTAAATATGGGCTGTGATATGTGTGTTTTGTTGAATTTCTAAAAGTTACCAAAAAGAATAACAATGATGCGATGCGATAAAAAGTTTGTGATGTATGCTGGATGTCTTATGTGTGGGATTCTTTGAGTCGATTGTTATGCAGCAATCGACCGTGGGTGATGGCTTGGTATGTTGGAACAGAATGTGCATGGATTTCAGTGAATGGGAATCGACAGAATTTTGAGTCGGTATTTGTGGTCAGCATAACCACTACGGGATGGATTGTCCATGTTGGACGTTGGTTTGATGCGAAGGAATATTGTGTTGGAATGGCTTGAGTTCTGGGTGGTATATTGCATATACCCTTGTCGTGATAAGATGTCCCTTGACCCTTGATGTGTCTATGATTTTGTGATTGCCTTACCTATAAGGTAGTGGGTGGTATCGAATCGTAGCTGAGCTTACGATTGATACATGTTGGCTAGGCGTATTCCTTGATTGTTAAGTTGGATGACCATTGTGAGATTTGATGTGTTCAGATGAACCATCGCTAGACCTTGTCGGTTAGCATTAAGTTGGGTAATAAGAGAATTAAGAATATGAAATGATGCCTTGGTTGGGAAAGAAAAGAATTTCTGATTCAGGCGAGTACTTGAATCAGTTGGGTAGAAGGATTGTAGGCTTGGTAACGATAGTGTGGTGTTGCTATCGAATGATTTTGCGGGAATAACTATGGACCGATATTGAACGATGTTGGAATTGAGTATAAGAAATTGCATGTTGGATATCGATAGAACTGATGGTAATGTTAGACGCTTATCGGGATGTTGCGAATGATTTAGAAGATGCCGAGAGTGGGAAGTTGAGTCCGCGATACGGGGACCCTTTGTTATTCTTGATAGAATAGGCGATGTTGCTTATCGTCTGTCCCTTCCACCTTCGTTACGAGAGGTGCATGACGTATTTCATGTATCTCAGTTGCGAAGGTATGTATCGGACCCAAGCCATATCCTTGATCATTCTGAGCTGGTTGTTGGTACCAACCTGTCTTACGAGGAACAGTCTGTGTCTATTTTGGACCGAAGAGAGAAGATACTCAAGAACCGAACAATTAGCCTTGTCCGGGTTGCTTGGGGTCATCACTCATTAGGAGAGTCAACGTGGGAACGTGAGGATGATATCCGATCACGGTATCCGCATCTGTTTGACTCACAAGGTATATCTCTCTCTATATACCTTGATTGTCTTAACTCTCATGCTTGTCACCTTATGAGTAAATTGCTTGATGTCGTAGATGTTAAACATAGATATACTTGCTATTTGGCATTGTAGAATGATTGCTTACTTAAATTGCTTATACCTGGAGTAGTCCAGCTCTGATGTTTCTATCATGCTTGGATTTGAAATCCCGAGGACGAAATTTTTCTAAGGAGGGTAGAGATGTCACTTCCCATTCCCAGAATACGTATTCTAGAATGCATGTACTATTTAAACATATTTATTTAATATTTATCATGCATTTATTCTGTATTTAAATTCTTTAATTTCGTGCTTATTAATTTTTCTGTATTTATTTTCTGCTTTTTCTTGGCTCTTTGTTCATTTCGGTTCATGGGAAACCAACTTGGTTCGGTTTGGTTCAACATGAAAGGAATGGATGGCTTGGATTTGGTGGAGAGAATGAATGGTGGAGATCCACTTTGATATAAAAGTTCTTCTTCCACTCTCTCTCTCTTCATTCATTCACATTTACTCCTCCACCAAACCCTAACCCACTTGTGAGAGGCAAGTACATCTTGCACATCATGAGGGATTTCATGCATCCCCATTTATTTTTTGTTTATGTTGTTCATCTTCTCTTCCTCTACAAGTTTAGGTTTTGAAGTTTTGTTTTCCATGGATGGTTGGGTGTAGATCTAAGTTTTAAGTTTTGGGTTGTTCTTATGAATTTTTGGGGGTTTTGATCTATCAAACATTGTTGTTTTCGAAATAAGTGGTTCCATGTTGTAGAGAATTTAATTCTACTAAAGTTTGGCTTTTGAAAAGTTAGATTTCGATTTGTTTTGTGGAAGTTATGGAAGAAGCATTTTGTTCGTTCTATATTCATCTGCAGCATGAGGCATATGTCGCGCATGAGCCGCATTAAGGCGCATGTCGCAGTAGCCGCATATCATGTCGCGCATGAGCCGCATTAAGGCGCATGTCGCAGTAGCCGCATATCATGTCGCGCATGAGCCGCATTAAGGCGCATGTCGCAGTAGCCGCATATCATGTCGCGCATGAGCCGCATGAGGCGCATGTCGCAGTAGGCGCATATCATGTCGCAGTAGGCGCATATCATGTCGCAGTTGAGCCGCATTGAGGCGCATGTCGCAGTAGGCGCATATCATGTCACAGTTGAGCCGCATGAGGCGCATGTCGCAGTAGGCGCATATCATGTCGCAGTTGAGCCGCATGAGGCGCATGTCGCGGTAGGCGCATATCATGTCGCAGTTGAGCTGCATGAGGTGCATGTCGCGGTAGGCGCATATCATGTCGCAGAATAGGCCGCATATGCCTATTTTGGTTGTTTCTGACATATATGTTCTATTTTGACTGAATTGTGGCTAGAATTTCTTCCAACTCCTAACATGAAATTTATAGATCTTTTCCTTGGCTTCAAGAATATGTTACCAACTATTTTATACTAGTTATAGACTCGACCATGCTTAATACTAATTTGACTTTTATGCCTTGTCATGAATTGACCCCGACTGTTACTTGACTAATAATTGATCATCGTTCCTAGTTGGAACTAAGAGACTGGCTAGTCTTATTGATTTGAATGAATGAGACACGTTCATATTAACTATGAACTATTATAATCGATTGGCCGATCCCGAATATTGACATACCGGCACACATGCAGGCTCCAAATTATTCATCTTTTTTTCAAAAGCAGCATGTGTACTTGATGGTCAAGGCATGATTATTCCGTGGTTAGTTTTGATTGTTGCATTACGCTATGTAAGACTACAACCTAACCGCACAGGTATCGTTGTAGAGTTGGACATATCGTACTTGTACGGAAGTACTCATTCTGAATGACCATGATCCACGGCATGGGATTTCACTCAACGTAGAGACTATTAAGTTAAATAAAATAATGATTGCATGGAGAGAATGGATTCCCGAGTTCTTACATGGCAGCCCTCTTGGGACTAGTAGTGCCCGACAGGCCGGTTGGTCTCCACCGATACTGCAAATCTGCCACACGGGCAGGGAGCAGTATCTGGTTATATTATCTATTGTATATTGTATATTGATGACGGGCGTCCCGCTGGGACTCGTCTAATTCATGATTGGCGCAATTGATTGACTGGATAAACTAGCCTTGCTTGCACATAGTAAGAGCTGAGGAATCCTTTATTGCATAATTTCAGGATAACTTGGAACTCACAGTAGCAAGCCGTAGTAGTTGCATGGCCGTTTAAATTGATTTGTTTGTGTGCTGTACCTACTCTATTACCTAACTGAGATGATCAGAATGTCAGGACATGACGGACCAACTTCTGTCCTTGTTTGGTTGGGAGGTTGGTTCGAAGTGTCGTGATGTTATGTGAATCCCAGTGGCAAGCAGAGATCTACTTATCATTCTTATTACTGGTTTTAATTCCTCATATCGTGCTTCCTTGTGGTACTTGCTATTAGATGTCTAACCTCTCTGGTTTTGCATGGCCAGATTTAGAGCCGGTTCCCGAGGACTCAGCTTACTTCTACCTCCAAGATGGTCAATACTAGAGGGATGATCGCAGGAGGACTCGAGTGGGTTCCTTACTTTCCTACTCGTTTTGTTATTTACTTAATACCTTGCCGTTGGCACCGACATGTTAGTCGGATTGTCTTGTACTTACTTTTACATAATTGTAATTAAGTCAGACTGCAGCTGATAACAATTGTGTACACTTTGCTACATCATCTGGCTATGTTTGTAAAGCCAGATATCAAGAACATTTTGACTGAGCGTTTGGGACGTCTTACTGCTTTATCTTACATGTTCTCTATTTCTGTTTCTTATTTGAATGATTGAGACAATAGATGTGAAATGACCATAGTGAGACTTTCATAGTATGCACCCCCTCGTCTTTTAGACATCATTGATCGTATTATACGCTATTCATCTACCCGTAATACGTAGCTGGCTGAGTCATTCTCCCGCTCTCCAGTATTCTGGTTCTGGGGCGTGACAGATCTCTTGCTGCGCTTGTTTGTGAGTTGAAATGGTTGAAGGAGTTATTGGTGTGTTGGACGTTCGCCAGGAGTCTGCTATGTCGGTGTATTGTGACAGTCAGTCAGCCCTGCACATGGCTCAAAATTCGGTATTTCATGAGCACAGTAAGCATATTGAGGTGGATTTGCATTTTGTTCGCGATGCTATTAGAGATGACACCGTAATAGCCTCGCATGTTCCTACTTCTTTCCAACTGGCTGACATCTTCACTAAGCCCCTTGGGAAGCATGTGTTTGATTCTTTACTTTCCAAGTTGGGCATTTGTGACTTGCATGCTCCAACTTGAGGGGGGTGTTAGATTATATTTGTAGATAATGTAAATATGGCCCATAAGTCCAATAGTGTAGACAGTATATATATGTAAACAGCCCACATTAATGAGAACAAGGCATTATTATTTCCTACATTGCTCAATATTATAAATTATAATGGTCAAAAATTAAGAAGGAAGGTTAGGTAATTTAGAATAAGAAGCACAAGCACTCACAATAATTATATTTTTCTACTTTCTAGATAATTTAGAATAAAAAAATGGAGACACTCATAATAATTGTATTTTATTACTTTTGCTATTTTAAATTGTAAGACATGTGCATATCTCCTGGTATACATAGATGTAGATTTGGAAGATGGCATGATACCATTAAGCAGAAAAAAGAACGTTTCGATCTTGAAGGCCTCGATTGGTTCACAAAAAGAAAAGGAAAAAAAGTAAATCAATTATCTGCTTTTTTTTCTTTAAAAAATTATAATTTTTATCAAAAAAAAATTCTGGATTTGGAAAAGTCGAAAAAAATTGGTAGAGAGGTGAATCCTTGGGACGAGTGGGAGATTCCCAAATATGAATCCAGTGACTATGATAAAAAAGATAGTAGTCTTATTTATGAAACTAAATGGGGACAAGTCTTTCTCACATAGATTTGAAACTTCTCATAATTCCTAAGAATATGGTCTTTGATAAAAAAAAAAGAAAATATTGTTTATTTAGTGAATACTGGATATGCATTACCAAAAGTTTTCGTGAATTTTCTTTAAAACTCATGTCTAAACTCTCTTTCAACTTCATTCATATTGGAATCATATTTATTGTATTTAAGAAAATTTCAGACTCGTTTATAAATGGAACAAATAAAAAAAAAACATGACAATGACACGATTCGGACGCAATGACACAAACATGAAACATATTTTCACGTGTCATAGTGTATATTTTGGAGTTGTGTGACACTATATCTCACATTTCTCCTTCAAAATCTCTAAAATAATCCCTACATTTGCTCATTCTCCAAAATACCTAAAATAATCTCCAAATTTCTATAGAACAAATCCCTAAAATAACAACTCGCTAAAATAATTCCCAAATTCTAAGGACAATCATGATCTAACAAACAGCCACAAATCTAGATCAAAAAAATAGACCAAAACTTGTAAGTAGTAAATGATGTAAATATTTATATTAGATATCAATAATTTTTGAATTTATAAGCTAAACCAACCATGAAATAGATTTTCCATCTTAAATTTATTTGGGAACAACAACAAAATTCATGTACCAAACGTCTTACAATTGTCTAGTCATCCGGTGGGCTTGTGGGCTCTAACGAGCGCCTGCCCGCTCGGGAGTCGGGTCCACTGGGACATCCCCATAGTTAGACCTGTCAATGGACCAGCCCGGGTCGATTAATTGTGGGCCCGACCCGGCCCGACCCAGTAGTGTATATTGGGTTGTGTCGAGCCATATATATCGTCCCGGCCACCCAAATATATAAGTCGTGTCTTGTGCATACATATAAGCTTCAGAGAGAAAGCCCACGGGACAACACACTTTGTACCAGTTCAATGCCTTTATTTTCAATAAACTTGAGAATCAATCAATCAAAAGAGTACATGAAGAGGCCATTTCCAAGACTTAAAATTGTATCTTCCAAATACAAACAACAAATCTGGTCGTTGTCCAAACGACGCCCTCTTTGTTAACCACCAAAGTTAACCAACACAAACTTGATGAAGAGCCACAAGGAGGGATCGCATAAGATCTTTGGGGCCAACGACGCGTGGGCTCTCTTAGTTTGTCTATGCATTCAATGGCTGCAGTTGTAAGTTACATTATTAGTCTTTGCCCTCTAGTACCAGAGAAGAAATTTGTGGTACTTATTGTCAAAATATACCAAAATTTGAGAAGAAAAAAAAGAAAAAGTAAATGTCCAAATTTATCACGTGCCAATCAAGACCCGGTCCGATCTGAAGCCCACTATGTCGTGGGTCACGTGCCGGACTCGGTCGAGATTTTCAATTCTTGGCCCGACCTGGCCTGCTAAAGTTCATGGGCCCAAGAGGCCCGGCTCTGGCCCACCCAAATTTCGTGTCGTCCCAACCCGACCCAGCCCACTTGACACCTCTACCCATAATTCGCAATTTTAACAAATGTTATTTATAAGGACACATCAAAATTTACTCAGGACTAGTCCAAATCTAACTTTGGTTTATTTACAAGTTTGCCATTGAAAAAATTACTCAGGGCTAGCCCAACTCTAGGTATATAAGTCAATTTTTTTTTCCTCCTCTTGTCTCCTTCCTCAACACATCCAAGAAGAAGAATAACAAGAAAAAGAACAAGAACAAGAATGTGGGATAGGTTTTCTTCTCATCTTTTTCTTCTTCTCCACCATTTTCATCCTCACCATCTCCATCAAAATCCTAATTTCCTTCTCATTTTCAATTTCGATGGCACCCAAAGGCTCCTCACAAATAATGTACAAACCCTAATATTGGTGGGTGAACAAACAATGTACAAACCCTTTGGTGGGTGAACACGACATTCTTTGTGAAGCAGTCTCTAACTCCCTGGCCGACAAAACCCTATTTTGGCAGTCATAAGATCGACCAAGTAGACTTTAGGACTGCCACAATTTTTGGCAGTCCAAAATAATTATAGAACTGCCAAAAATTTGGACAACGCTAAAATGGACTCGCTGGACAGCAAGTCTATTTTAGGATTGCCCAAATTTCTGACAGTCATGATAGTGGATAAGACTGCCAGAAATTTTGGTAGTCCTGACCATCCAAAAAATCCAGTTTAGATATAAATATATTTTAGAGATAAGTCTCTCAATTTTGTTCATTTCAAAATAAACCTATTTTAGAGATAACTCTCTCAATTTTAAACCTATTTTAGAGTCTCTCAATTATCTACTTGGTTTGAAATTTTTTTCTAAATTTTAAATCTTTCTTATAGATAAATCTCTCAATTTTCTTCATTAATAAATCTTTATAGATAAATCTATCAATTTTAAATTGTCTTATAGATAAATCTCTCAATTTTAGTTAACAAATAATATAATTTTGGCCGTTCTATTTTTAGAGATAAGTCTCTCAATTTTGTTCATTTCAATCTTTTTAAATCTAGAAAAAATTTAATTCAAAATTTTAAATCTATTTAAATCTATTTAGAATCTATTTTAAAAAACTCAAAATTTTAAATCTATCTTATAGATAAGTCTCTTAATTTTGCTTATTTTAAAATAAACCTTCATATGTACTGTCTATAAATCCATTAGGTATAAATCTATTTTAGAGATAATCTCTCAATTTTGTTCATTTCAATCATTTTAAAGCTAAAAAATTTTCAATTCAAAATTTTTATTTAAAATCTATCTAAAAGACTCAAAATTTTAAATCTATTTCAGGAGGCTGCCAGCAATTGTGGCATTCCTGAAATGCATTTGCTGTACATCAGGACTGCCATAATTTCTGGCAGTCCTTAATACTTTTAGGACTGTCAGAAATTGCGGCAGTCCTGGAATGCACTTGATGTACATCAGGACTCTTACAAATTCTGGCAATCCTATCAATATTTAGGACTGCCATAAACTATGACAGTCCTAAAGTCGACTTGGCCGAATGTTATTCGGATTTACTTCGATCATGAAATTAGTTATAAATAATTGAAATAAACATTATATTGTATGTTTTCCATCATGATAATGTATACTTGGGTTTTGCTAATAAACATTATAAAAAGAATATGAGAGGGAAACTAGGATTTTGGTAAGAGAGCCTTTGAATGTCATCGAAATTGGAAATGAGAGCTTGGGGAAGGGGTTGAGATAAAGAAGAAGATATAGCTTGGGGATGAGGAAAATTGTGAAGAACAAGAAGAAGAGAAGAAAACTAGGATTTTGGAAGAGAGAGAGTGAAATATTGAAATGAAGCTCAAAATTTGGGTTTGGGAGGTGTTGGGTTGGAACAACCCAAATAGTAAAAAATTAGCCTGTCCTGAGTAATTTCTTTTTAAAAATTAGGGCTGGTCCCAATCCGCACTAGCCCTAAGTAAAATTTGATGTCCCCTTATAAATAGCCTTAGAGCATCTCCAACCCTATTGTGAGTTTGAAAAAAATGGTTGCCACATAGGAATGACAACCATTTTTTCCAAAAGTACTTCTCCAATGCAAATGTGAAATTAAGTGTGGAGTTGACATGGCAATGACATGGCAAAGACAATGTGAAGTTGGTTGTCTAGATCTAGACAATGCACTTCACAATGTCTTTATGTCCACATCATCATTTGTGAATAAAAATATTTATAAAAAAGAAGTAGAAGAGTAAAAGTTGTCTTGGAAGTTGTAAAAAATTATTTGTATTGTCTTCTCAATACTTTTGCATTGGAGATGACTTTTTAAACCCATTGTCATTTGTGAATATAACCTTGCCACCTATACAAGACATTGTCTTGTCCCTCATGCCATATAGGATTCACAACACAAAACAAGACAATAGGGTTGGAGATGCTCTTAACAAAGTTCTCAAAGTCTACTTACTCCTGGTCCGGACGGTCCAATCACCTAAACCGCGTTGGAACCGGCCCGGTCCGAAATGAAACATACACTATTATATGCAGCAGCTCGCGGAAGAAAAAAGGAAAAACTTCCGCGACCACAAAATTAGGGTTTTGGTCTTCGGAAGGAGCCGCCAAATCACTCCACCGCCGTCCAATCTGAGGTTCCGATCTAAACTTAATTTTTTTCCAATTGCCACGTCAGAATTTCACAATTCCGTGCTTCGATTTCTATTCATCGACGAACGAAAACCCTAAAATTTTCTAATTCTGGCCTAAATTTGATCTCCTGGAGATGGATCCTATATTTCGAGTGAAATTCCGCAAGAGGAACGATTTTCTGGTGATTTTTAATGGACGATGCCCTAATATTTTTTTCTATTATTTCATTGAATTTTTGGTTGAAATGATTCCTGATTAATAAGTAGCAGGAAATGTTAAATTCGTCTTGAACTAACTACTGTTAGCTAGTAGTTAATTTGTGAATGTAGGCACAAGCTCATCGAGGACATTTGTGAATGGTTCTAAGTGGCACGGTGTGTAAATATTTTGAAAAATGTGAACTTGCTTCCCGATGCACGCTTTTTTCTTTCTTTCAGTATTCCGGTAAAATTACCGGAAAATATGGTTAGTTCTGGTCATATTGATCGAAATGTGGATAGTGCTTTTATGGGTTGCTTACAAAAACATGTTTTAGTAGTGACATTTATAGTCTTTTTTAAATATTTGTTATATATACCAAAGCTTGCCATGTCGTTTAAGTAGAAACAGGAAAGTGAGGACTGTTCATCGTCGTGTGGTTGATACTTCTATTCACTGGCTTTTGAAAATTTGATTTGTTTCGTTTATGGAAATACAACTTTATAGTGCTTGTCATGTACGTTTCTTATTGTGAGCTGTGCACGTTCCACGATTTACTGCATCTTGTATATGCTTAGCTAGTAGAACTTTCGTTCATAATTCTTTGAGTACCTTCATTAGTAACTTAAAGAAATAGACCAAACTATTAAGTACCGTGTCTAAATATGTTCGAAAATGTTAAGTTGCTGATAAAGCTTCATGCTTCCTGATACATACTCTTTTCTTTTCAGGGTTTCGGTAGAAATACCAAGAAACATGGGTCTTTCATATCTGTTAACACGTGGATAATGCTTTTATGGGTTGCTTCCTAAAACATGTTTTACAAGTATATTTATAGTCTTTGTTCAATATTTCTTATATATGGAAGCTCACCATGTCATTGAAGTAGCGGCAAAAAAGCGAGAACTGCACATCGTCTTGTTGGTTGTACTTTTGAGTCGTTGATTTTTTTTCCACTTATGGGAATACATGTTTTAGCACGTGTCATATATGTTTCTTATTGTGAGCTGTGCGCATTTCACGTTTTATTCGTTTTGAGCCATCATGAGTAACTACGTTAGGTCTTTTATATGCGCGGTATCACCTTGCGTCCATAATTATTTGAGTACCTTCATTAATAACTTATAGAAATAGGTCTAACTATTAACTATGGAGATTTGCACACATGGATTTCCGTAATTGTAATTATTATTTCCATTTTAAGCAATACTTGTATAGTGTCACTTATTTACCATCTTTATGATGTGCGTTCTGTTTATGGTTGTAATCCTTGGCTTTATTTCGACTTTTTTTTTGCAGTAATAGAGAGTGATGGCTGGAAGAGGTCGCATGCCACGACAACCTTTCGATGATGGAAGACGCGGTTATCCTGAAGGGCCATTTGTACGTGGTCCGCCTGTCCCTCCTCCTCATCCTGCAATGTACGAGGAAGAACTGGAAGTGCAACATCACGAGCTCCGTAGGCTTTTGGCTGATAACCGTAGGCTTGCTGAGGACCGCATGGCTTTTCAGCAGGAACTGGTTGCTACCAAGGAGGAGATGCATCGTATGACTTTGGTCATTAGAGAGATCCGTGCGGAGAAAGAAGCCCACTCAAGGGAATTGATTGAGAAAGGCTTGAAGTTAGAAGCTGATCTGAGAGCTACTGAGCCTTTGAGAAATGATGTAATAAATCTTCGCGCAGAAGTTCAGAAGCTGAATTCCGTTAGGCAAGATCTTGCTGGTCAGGTTCAGAACCTCACTAAGGACCTGACAAGGGCTCAAGCTGATAACCAACAAATCCGTGTTCTGAGGACTGAAATTGATGGTTTAAGGCAGGAGCTTATGCGTGCAAGGTTGTATCATTACAAATCAATTTACATCCCATTACATACCGCATCACATAAGATTGATTTAAGTGTCGTGTATCTATCTGTCATGGAAATAGGTAGCACCATGTTACTACCTCTATCTTATTTTATTAATTCTTTCTCTGGTAGAACTGCTTTCGAGTATGAGAAGAAGGGAAATGTTGAGCTGATGGAACAAAGGCAGGCAATGGAGAAAAACTTGATATCCATGGCACGCGAAGTTGAAAAGTTGCGAGCTGACTTAGCAAACACTAATGGGAGACCATGGTCTGCGGGTAAGTAGCCTTCTGTACGTACATGGGTAATACATCAAACTGACACAATGGATATATGTGTCACTTCACATTTCGAGTATCAGATTTTACCTTGATAAATGATATCTATTTGTGTTGTCATTATTTATATTGTTCCTGATAAGTGACCTCCATATTGTTTATTTCCATTTTGATATGGTGACTACTTGCCCATTTCTGGTAAGCAGTTACCAATAATTGCTTCTTGAAATCTGTTGATGACTAACTAAATAATGTGTCATTTTTGGTATCTGTTTCATTATGTTAAGCTTTTTATTTTGCCATATACACTTAGATACTATTCTATTGCTACATATATGTATATTTGACTAACACACTTGTCTTTGTGTGATGGTTAAAACTGGATTATGTTTTTTGTTCTATCTGTTTGATTATGTTAATGCTTTTTAGTGTGGCCCTTTTCTATGATATATATGTTTGACGTATATGTATTGGATATCCGCAAACATAGGTGTGCCTGTGTCAATAGACATGGAGTGTGCCTCTGTCAAAGTTCATAACATTGGTATCGTTATTGGTATCAGATCCTTTTTATGAGTATTGGTTTGGAGATATCAGATCAGAGCAGAGCATAGTTTGTAGTATCGGTCGATACTGATACGCTACGTTCGATACCGCTACCGCTACGTCCGATACCAATACAATTTGGCATGTCCGGGTCTGATACCAGCCCCTACCGATATCGACCGATACAGACGTTGGGGATCTCTTGCCCCGTCAATTCAGCATAGAAAATTAAACGAAAAAGACCAATCAACAAGGTTGTTGGGGGTCTCTTTCCCAGTCAATTCGGCAGAGAAAATTATGCCTAAATATATAAAATATTTTTTTCTCTAATTTTTTTGTACTTTATTAATAATTATTTGCTTTATGATACTAAAAAACCGATACTCATATCCGAAATCGCTGATAACGATACTCATAGGAAGGGTCCGATTCCAATATCGATACTGCGAACCTTGGATCGGAGTAACAGGCTTGGCAGTTCCAATTTATTTATTTTTGCAAAACCACCTAGCTGGTGGGGCACCTTTTACTGAAACAAAACGAAAAACATACGGGTGGTAGATAGCCTGAGCCCTACAAAGAAGTTTTTGACGCTAGCGATATAAAAGAGAGGATTAGTCCATTGCCCTACAAAGTAACTTGGAGGGAATTGCCCTACCCTTAATACAATCAATTGCTGATCTCTGAATGATAGAGATAAATCATCGACATTATGCTTCACAAGATATTGGAAATCAATTTGCGCTCGTGCGATGTTCTTTCGTTCTTGCTCGATTTTGAGCAATAGCATCTTCTTCTATGTGGACGGTCAGCATTTTTTGCTCCTATTTGAGCTTGGTTTGCACTGCAACGCACTACTCTTGCGATGAGTTTGAACAGTAACGATGGTGTGTGTTGTTATGGAACTTACAGTGGTTTCAATGACAAAATTGTCATAGACTCATAGGTTGGTTCTACTGGAAATTGGTCCACTTCTTCATCCTTATTGGCAGCTCCGATTTAATTTTCAGAATGATCTTGAAGAGATATAAAAAAAATACAATGCTATGATCTCGGACATCCTTTCCTCACACTTATTTATGGAATTTGATGTTTTATAGGCGGGTAATCATTGACATAGCTGACTAGTGGAAGAAAGATATGCTTAATTTTACTTAATAGATGTTATATCCATTAGTAAGAATTGCCTAATTTATTGATGACAAATTGTGGCAAAAAAGATCATGCAAAAAAGATTGATCTTTAGCATTTGCCTAATTTATTAGCAGTAATTGCCTAGATATAAAAAAAAAAATACAATGCTATGATCTCTGACATCCTTTCCTCACTTATTTATGAAATTTGATGTTATTTATAGGCGGGTAATCATTGGCATCGCTGACTAGTGGAAGAAATATATGTTTAATTTATTACTTAATTGATGTTATATCCATTAATAATAATTGCCTAATTTGTTGATGTCAAATGCATGGCAAAAAAGATCATGCAAAAAAGATTGATCTTTAGCATTTGCCTAATTTATTAGCAATTTGCCTAGTTTTTAAGCAATTTTTGCCTAATGCACTAGCAGGTATTTGTCTAAATTATTAGCAAGAATTTGCTAATTTGTAAGCAACAAATGCATAATGTTTGATTGTTTTGAGCAAGGGATGTCTTGTGTATTAGTAAGAATTTTCTAATGCTTTTTGTTCTTCTTGGCCTGTTTCATCTGTAATAATTGCATTAATTCTATATTTTGGGCCTCAGATAGAATACCCGATGCGGGTCCGGAACCGGGTTGCACTACTGATTTTATAAACAGATATGGATCAACCCCATCTTAAAACAGCTAGCCTTGAATGGAAATGGATCGCCAGAACCCGACCTGTTGACCTGAACCCAATTTGTTAGATTAAAAACTCTGATTCCACTCTCCTTCTTAGAAAGGATTGTTGGAATATGGTAACCAGAATAGATCCCAGCCATTCTTAGGCTTTTAAAGCCCAATTATATAGCTTACACCCAACAACCACCAAAGGAAGATGACTAAGAAGGGAAGAAATGGTAGCATAGCTGTTTCTTTTTTCTCCACCTCTCTAGACTTCCTTGCATAGGTTCCTCTGTGGATTTGAAGAAGGTAAGGGTCCGTTTGGATAAGTTTTTTGAAATTTCTTTCTGAAAATAGTTTTCAGGAAAATGTTATAAGTTTTTTCCCCTTATGAAAATACATGTTTTGGGTTTGCGTTTGTTTACTTTCATCTATAAAGTAGTTTTCTGAAGAGAAAAAAGTTAAAATTTTGTTTGGTAAATTTTTTTCAGATTTTTTTTTTAAATTTTGAAGATTTTGGTTACTGCCTTTAAGCATAGATTTTAGAGATTTTTTTTTCGAATTTTTTTGTGGACTGCTGTAGGCAAACAATATTTTCCTCCCTTTTGCCATTTACACCCTCAAAACCAAGTTTAAAATCCTATCCAAAAATATTTTAAGCTGTCTGTTCTGTGTCCACAACAAATATGTCCATGTTTCCCAAAAATCTGTCCCTGTTGTTGGCCCAGATAGGTAATGGTCACACCTGATTTTGATAACCGACTAAAACTCTAGTTTGATACAACAAATAATATTCTACTACAGTATAACTGATGGACGACTGCTTTGCTACTACATCTAATCAAGTCTTCGCCAAAAGAATTAAGTTGATGCACAAAGACATTTTCAGTTTATTATGTATTTTTCAATTTATTGGGTCTAGAAAAATGTACATTGGACGTAGTTGGCACTTGGCTAGCTTCTAAAGTCCACTACCAAATTAGCCTACCAATTTCGTATTGTTTAGTCCACAAACCAAAAAGCCAACCCACTTATAAAAGCCCAAATCCACTCATTCTTCACTTTGACCTAGCTGGTTATAAGGCAACCGAACTTCGGTCGTGTCCTCCACGAGGGGCCTGCTTGCCGACATGTCCTCCAGGCGACGCAACATTATGTTGTCAGGTGCGAAGGCGGTCTCCGCCGCGTCAACGGAACACAGTGTCAAACTTTATAAGATCTTCCTTTTGTTGGTTGTTGAGGGAATTCTTTGGGAGAGGTCGCGGTGGTGGGATCGAACGAGCTCCATGGCGAGGCCTCCTCCTATTGCCACCATCTTTCCATCCTCCGCCGACTCCTCCTCATGTTGCGTCAATCACCTCTGCTACCTCCGCCCCGCCAGATCTCCCGCTAGCTCGACCTCCAAGATCCCACCTTTTTTTTGCTATGAGGGGGAGAGAGAGAGAGAGAGAGACGAGGGGGAGTCAGTGAGGGCTTTGGAGGAGTCCTTGAAGGAGGAGCGGGTGAGGGTGGTGGAGGCTCCCTCCATTAGGGAGCTTTTCAAGTTCCTTTTGGTAGGGATGGGTTTTGGCAGTAGTGAGGGGTGATTGCTTTGGAAGTAGAGAGAGAAATGTTGACTCGAAAAAAATCACTCAGAAAGCTGATTTTTTACTTTATTCCCGAAACTGCGTTTAAGCATAGATTTTTTTTCGAAATTTTTTTGTGGACTGCTTTAGCCAAACAATATTTCCCTCCCTTTTGCCATTTACACCCCCAAAACCAAGTTTAAAATCCTATCCAAACAAACTCTAATGTATCTCTGGTTTGGTTTCTTCTTTTCCGAATAGAATTTGGTGTTTTCTTATAGCCACTTAAGATTTGCCTCACCTAAAATTTATACCAATGTTTCTCTCTTAATTAAGGAGTATATATTGTGGGTATTTCACTCTATCTTAATATTTGTAATTAACAAACAAAAAATAACTTCCCTGAATATAAAGTTTCCAAAAAATGAGTTCTGTATAGGCATATACTGAAAATTTTCTCATTATTTGTTTTATGAATTATGATATTAGTTAAAATGCTTAGATTGGGAGTTTTCTATAGCTAATTTTTTATTTGAATCTTCCTAAAATAGAAATCCAACCCTAAATGAAAGAAATATTCTTAAGATCATTTTATATTTTAATTTTAAAATATAAATTTACTTATTTATAATATTATTGTCGGGATATTTAGATTGGGAGCTTTTCATATATCTAACAAAAATTTATTTGTATGTATCTAAAAAATTCTAATCCCAATTAAAAGTATCTTTTTAAATTATTTTATATTTTATGGGTTGTATGATATTAATTTACCATAATTAGAATATTACAATTTTGTAAGTATCACATTCTTGCTAGACTCTCTTGTTCTTATAATTATAGTTTGGTCCCTAACGTCAGTGTACAATTTCATATACAAGAGTCGCACAAAAATTAGGGGCACTACAGTCACACAAGGTTGGACTTGAGTCGGAGGTTGAAAGCTCCGCCTCCGCCAATAACATTTGCCTCCATATCCACCTCGAACTTAGAGGAGAAATATTGGGGCCATGTCCACCTCCATTGGAGGTCCACACCAAGGTTGTAAAAGGCGCTAGGCGGTAGGCGGACGGCCACCTACCGCCTAGGCGGCCTAGGCGGAGCCTAGGCGGCCTTCTAATATTAGGCGGTCACCGCAAAAAACATAGAAATTAAAATATGCCAAAGTGAAAATTATACTCCAAATTTAAAGTTTCTCATAATAACTAAACAAAGTCAAATTTATAGTTCAAGACAACATAGACAAGACTACAAGTTCAAACATAATTCAAGTAGAAGTAGCTAACAATATTATAGCAACAAAATAAGAATATCTCCTCTCTTTCTTCTAAGTGTCCGTCGGCATGGATCCCACTTCTTCATTTTCATAATCAACAAAAGCCATAGAAGGACCATCAGATTCACACTCAATGTCCTCATCTCCTCCATCTTCGGTTTTTGATTCAACTTGTTCTGGCACGACATTTCTGCTACTTCTTCTAGGTTGTAAGTAGTCGTCCGCATCCGATGCTTGTCCAACCATTGCCCAAGTAAGTCCCTCATGTGGTCCACTATCATCTTCATCATCATCTCCACCCTCTACAACCCATCCTTGAGTATGGATTGGCTCACTAGAATGTAGTACATCATCTGTCACTTCTCCTTTCTTCTTGATTATGAGTTTTGCATTAAATTGCATATAGACTAGATTGTTCAACCTTTCCACATCTAGCCTATTTCTCTTCTTTGTATGTATCTACATTAAAAAAAATATAAACTACAAAGTTAGATATTGTAGGAAATATGAATCGTTGAAATTAATAATCAAGTAGTAAATTACAAGTATTTTAATTATATTAAACTTACCCCTTCAAAGGTGCTCCAATTTCTCTCACATCCGGAAGAACTAGTTGTTAAAGCTAGAATTCTTTTTGCAATTTTCAACAAGTTGGGAGTAGAACCTCCATAGTTTGACCACCAAAGTACTATTGATCAAAGTAAATTAGTAGCAAATAAAATTTCAATGAAACTTAAGACAAACATTATTAAATAATTATACCTGGATTATACTTGTCATCATTGTTTGTACATCCTTTTAGTGCTAAGGCTCTTCCAAATGAACCCTCTCTCATCTTGTATCTTCCTAGCTCCTCATTCATGATTCGATCATGCATGTCCAAATCGTCGGAGAAGAAAGTCTCAACACATTGTATAAGACCATCATTAAGTGTTGGATCATCAAAGCTACTAGTATCCTTATATGCATAATAAGGATTCAGTAAGTAGCCCGCCAAATGCAAGGGGCTATCAAGACGGCCGGTGGCTTTTGAATCGATGATTTCAATGATCGGCCTATAGCTCATCTCATTGTTTTGAAACACAATCTTTACTTGTTCTCTTACTTGCTTGAGCTCCCCGTAAATAAAACCCATTGATGGTTTCTTATCTCCATCGGTCAATCTAAGTAACTTGACTAATGGAGCAAACAATCGCAAGCATAGTGCTACACCAGACCAAAAGCTTGCACTTACCACAATGGCATAGGCTTTCTTTCCTTTTGCTGTACCATGACACAATTTGTCTGATTCTCAATTAGAAGAACCCACCATTGCATGAAATTGATGCTTCTTCTCAAACATACTTTGCAAAGTCAAGAATGCCGTTGCAAATCGAGTCATACCCGGTCTCACTATGCCACGTCTTTTTGTATATTTTCTCATCATAGCCAATGTCCTATGATGAGAATAAATGAATACTGTGAATGCCTTTGCTTTGTCGATCACATCTATGAACTTCGGAATTTTAGCAATCCCTTCAAACATAAGATCTATTGTGTGAGTGGCACACGAGGTCCAGAAAATAGTAGGCCTCTTCTCCTTCAATAACTTGGCGGCCGCCATGTTGTTCGACGCATTATCCGTCACAACTTGAACTACACTTTTGGGCCCAATTTTTTCAATGCACTTGTTAACATAATGGAATATATATTCTCCAGTGTGTGCATCTATTAAAGCTTCTTGTGAAGAATGAAAACTTGTACCTTAAGCAAAAAATAAGAAGTATTTTTTACCATTAGGCAAAAATATATATGAATTTTACCATTAAGCAAAAATATATGAATTTTACCATTAAGCAAAAAATATATGAATTTTACCATTAAGCAAAAAAAATATCATACCTTCAATACAATTGACGCACATGTTCATGATACTCCTCTTACGGTCGGTCCAAGCGTCGGTCATAACTGAACAACCACTTTTAATCTATTCTTCTTCATGCTTCTTGAGCGACTCTTTAGTTTTCTCCATCTCTTTCTTCAAAAGTGGTTCCCTCAACATATATTGGCTTGGCTTCCGATAACCTGGACCGAATTGACCGACAACTTCAATAAACCGATCAAAACTATCAAGGGTAATAGCATGGAAAGGTATGCCGGCCTCATACACCCACTTAGCCAAATATTGATGCACAACTTCCGTCTTTTCTTTAAATAATGCCTCATTCATATTTTGTTGTCTTAGCCTCTTTGCCGGATTTGCCCCACTATCGGGATTGATGGATGTAGCCCATTTGTCCATAGCTCCAAGAAAATGTGGTATTTTTCTTGATCCCACAATTTCAATTTCTTCTTCTTCATCTTGATCTTCAATTTCTACCTCTTTTCTTATGCTTTTCTCTTGTTTTTTCTTCTCCTCCTTCTTGACATTGCTAGCTTCAATAGCCGTCTTGCATTTATCTTGATCTTCTTTCGTAGATCTCGGGCATGAAGCCACATTTTCCTTAATATGACCTATATGTTGTTTGATCCTATAAATCCCTCCAGAACAAATTTTGCCACATAATTTGTATTTTAATTTGTCTAGATTTGCAGGATCAACCAATGCACCGTATTCCCATCCAATATCAGTAGACGAACGCCGAAGCACCGATGAACTTGAAACGTTGACATTGTCAGAGGATGCCGTATTAGATCCATTTCCAGACATTTTTCTGTTTCATGTATTAAACAAGTTAAAACATATTAAACTAAGTGTCTGTGTCATGTATTTTTTTTTAAACTAAGTCTCACATATTAAACTAAGTGCCATGTGTCTGTTTTTTTTAAACAGCAGCTCTGGACAGCAGCTAAAAAGAAGAAGCAACAACAGCTCTGGAATCAACTTATCAACAGCAGCTAAAATAAAAAAAGCAACAACAGCTAAAAAGGGAAGAAAAAAGGAAGCAACAAGAAGCCAAAAAAAAGGAACCAACAACAGCAGCTATGGGCCTCTCCGCCTCTGGCACCAAAAAAAAAGATTTGAGGAAGAATCGGCTGAAGAAGAAGAAGAAGAAGAAGAAGAAGAAGAAGAAGAAGAAGGAAGAAGAAGAAGAAGAAGAAGGAGGAGGAGGAGGTTACCTGGCGGCTTCTTCTTTTCCTCTCCGCTACTTCTTCTTTTCCTCTCCGCTACTTCTTCTTTTCCTCTCGGCTTCTTGTGAAATCTGAAGAATCGGCTGCTGCTGCTTCTTTAGGTATGTTGTTAAAATACGGGTCGGGTTGGGTTAACGAGTATGTAACTCAATTTTTTTTTTTTTCAAAATTCCCCCAGGCGGCCGCCTTCTTCTCCGAGCGCCTGCTCGTAGGCGGCCGCCTGGCACCGCCTGGCCGCCTCGATCCGCCTAGGCGGCCTCTTAGAAGCGCCTTTCTGTCCCGACCGCCTACAAGCCGCCTCCGGCAAAATATTGGGCGGCGGTGGCCGCCCAGCGCCTAGGTGCCGCCTAATCCCGATTTTTAGAACAGAGGTCCACACACCCGCCCTCTGCCTTACGACCTCTTTCGTCTCCATCTTGATCTCCACATGAATACATGTCATTGGAGGTCCACACACCCGCCCTCTCCAAAGTAGTCAGTATAGGTAGTCGGAGGCGGAGTTGGGTACATCCCTGCCTCCACCTTCGACTTCGACTCAAATTTGAAGCTTACCACCACCTCCACTTAGCTTCCTCGAAATCGGCACCAATCGGGCCTTGTGTGTCGGAGATCCACCAGTCCTGACTCTATTGCATCCTATGTTACCTGGACTCGAGTACGGGTGTCGGGTACGGGTACATATCCAAGAGTTGGATCCTTCAAACTCATAATTGAAGGACACACGGACTCGGCTAAAAAGGATCCAAATTTTGGGTATGGATACGGGGATATGACTAAGGTTCGTAAAAAGACAACCTGTAATTATAAATTACTAGTAAACTTTACTCAATTAGTTGAATAAGTCCCTAAGGGACCGTCCCTTCAGCTTCCCGACTACTTAACTACCAGTCTACCATATTAAAATAAACTATCTACACCATTACCACATTAAAATAAACTATCAACGTCACTACCACATTAAAATAAACTATCTACTTCACTACCAGTCTTTCGATTGTCATCATGAAGGATCCGATTGTCACCATGGAGGATCGGATACGGATTCCATACCCTACCCATGTCCTAAAGGATCGACATGGGTACTTCTCCTTAAAGTGGAGAGTCCGGGTAACATAGATTGCATCCCTTACAAAAATGTCAGGTTACAAGGATTAGTTCCTACCTGGGCTTAGAGTTCTGCCTCAGGCCCTGTATCCTTCCATATTACTTTTCTTAGTTTTTGAAATTTTCTTTCTATTTTTAAAAAGTTTCGGTGTGTTGGTTATTTTTGAGAATTACATCTAAAATATAGTTAACTATGACAAATTATAGTTTTTTTTGGTTGATTCCAATTTTCTAGGCTAGTTTTGGATTGGTTATGCCTAAATCTGATATGAAGGCCAACAACATATTAAATTTGGCTAATTTTCAAACATTGGTTTGTGTATGCACGATTTCTTGCATTTCATTTCATCGATTTGATCCATCATATATATTTTTATATGCTATAACCTTCTTTGGTCAGGGTGGTCACTTTATTTAGTTTAGGTCTAATTAGCACCTATTGCACTTTTGATCTTTAATTCCATGCCGTTGACTGTTTATTCAAGGTGGATCATATGCAATGAAGGTTGGCAGCCCTGATGCACCCTTCCCTTCTTCATACGGTGATGGATATGGCCTTCATTCGGTATGCCTTAATAATGTTATTTGTAGAAGTGATAATTTCTTTCTTGCTTTCTTAAACACATTATCTCAAATTTTCTCTATATCAATCATATCTTTTTTCTTGATTTCAATCTTAGGGTGTTGCTGACAAGGCACCTCTTTATGGCACGGGTTCTGGATATTTGGGAGCATCTGAGAAGTTTCACCTTGGGCGTCGTTGAGGTTTTTACTTGATGTATCTCCAGATGAAAGTGTGCCCTTCATTAGCTGTCTGTCATCGATGTGAAAGGGTTAGAAGATCTTAGCTTAACTAGTTCGTGTTTGCTCTACCAGCACTCTTTTGAAATATGGTTGTCGTACCTGACAAAACCAGTATAGCATACATCTTGTGTTGTAAATTTCCTTTTGCTGGTTGCAGGAGTTCTACATGTTTTACTTTTACATTGGATTTATGGGACTCGTCACTTATGTTTCGTATGTTCTTATGTTCTGGGCTTTTAATTTCCGGTTCCTCTTGGTAGCTTGAATCGACCGTACTTTATGTTTGGCTTGAATTGGATCCTAAACTTCTGAAGGGAGGGTATTTAGTGATGCATATCTTTTCTTTCTGGAATTTGTTTGCACCACCAGCTTTTAGATTCTGTGTTCTCTACTTGACTAATGCTAAAACATCATCATTGGAGATGCTAGATAAAAAAGAGGAGGATATGCTAGTTCACAAGAAGATGAAGAAAAAGTAAACAATTGTGCTTGAGGATCCTACTTTAAGATGCAAAATTTCTGTATTCTCGTGTGGCACCATCACCATGAATACTTGGTTCTTTGGTGATAAGAACATATAGAACGCATAGTTAGTCTATCGTAAATTCAGGTTATAGGGATAATATAATTAGCTGCGGAGACAATTTTTCCTTGAAACAGTTTATGATTTCCAACATAGTGACTATTTGGGATTAACCAGGAAGCCTCTTTGGAGTTATTGTCTAACTTCATTTTCTATCATTCTATGGTGCATGAAGGGGACATTTATACCTCAACTGGACTCTAAAAGCAATGTGATGGGCATGTAGTGAGTCCATGCAAATTGTTAGATGGTTGTCCAAAACCCATTAGATTAGACTTAGTTTTGGAGCATATTGTTAACACCTACTATGGTTACTTTGTGTAGTTGGCCTGTTAGAGTGGAAACTTCTAGATGTAGAGCATTTAGTATCCTTTAAATCGAATATCTGATTCATTATGGTTAGGAGCCGTGATTGATGTCTCCTACTTAACGGCTTTGTTTGATAGATTGAGATCCTGCAAAATGAGTTTAGAGTAATGGATTCTTTATCAAATAGGGGTGAGCTTTACTGGATGTATATATGATAGTGGGTTTTGTTTCAGTTGTTAATCGGGGATATCTATGTAGTTTTATGGCTGAGTATTTATATTTCTCCTCAACTACACTTTCTATCAATGTATGGTGCACGAAGGGAACATTTATATCTCAAGTGGGCTCTGAAAGAAATATGATGGACCTGTAGAGATTGCAAATTGATGGATGATTGTCAAATCTACAAGAGGACTTGGTTGCACGACATATTGTTAAAACCATATTGGGTTTTTATGGTTGGCCTGGGTAGTGTGAGAGCTTCTAGATGTAGGACATTTAATATATTTTAAAACCAAGTATTTGAGCATTATGCTTTTTGAGACGACTACATGTAAATCATGTTTACATGGAACTCTCGTTGCTGTGTCCTACTTCCTACGGTTTTATTTGATGGCTTGAATTTCTGCATATAATTGACTTTCTTTAGAGATTGGATGAATAGGTGTAAGCTTTATGTCTATGGTGGGTTTGTATCAGTGGTCTGTGTTTGGTGGTTGACATTATGTTGGCTAGGTACGGACTTCACTGTAGTGCCTGGTCAAATATACTTACTGGTAACATTTTACAGAAAGATTGCGCCAGTCCTACAGTATAATGGTTACATTTTTTCCTCATGATGTTGGGTTAATGAAGACCTGCATCTGTTGGTGTTACACTCAGCATCTGTTATTACTAGAAAATTATGGGGAAGATAGCATGGATGATCACATGTTATGTTGCCTTGCTGGTAGAGTATGCAGTTGGCACTATACAGAGTTGTTCTATCATAATATTGTAACATGTCTATTGGTACAGTCATGGAGTTACTCGACTGACTAATTGCGCATTGATGGGAGACTGGTCGTCTATATGGTTTCTCCCAAACCTGCAGTTATATAAAATGGAAACCTGTGCTCCTTGTCTGGTTTTTCTTTTCACCTAGTAGATAGAACTCTGCTGATGAGTAATAATGAGGAAATGAATTTGGATGCTTTAAATGAAGAGCACTTGCGTTTGCTCTTAACCATTCTGCTTAGTACATGGGGCTTGCAGCCTTATCATGTCTCTTAAGCTACTAGATGAAAGAATAAGAGTGGCCAGCAAAGTTCTGATCGTCATTTCATGCCCATTTAGAAGATGTTGTACAGTAATCTCAGGGTTTACGGTTTATTATCTGATACCTATTGTTTGATCTGTAGTTTGCCTTATGACATGTAGCAGCCAACATCATGTAGCTACCTTTTCAACTGTCGTCCATGACTGAGATTATCCTGGCTCACTTGAAGTTTGCACACTGCATGGAGCTGGATAGGCTTCTTACAGGCAGAATCATAGAGGCAAGTTTTCTCCTTCATAGAACAGTAAATTAAATTTTCCCAAGTGTGTAAAGCTTTATTTGTGCTCTGAGTGTATTTCTTGTACCATTTATCCTCTTGTCATCCTGGATGGAAACAGAGACTAATTTGATCACTCTAGATAATCCCTGATGTGTATGCAAATTGTTAAGAATTGTCATCAGTGTTAACTTGAATGCTGAACTTTGGAACTTTTCCGTGCATCTGGTGAATGCATTTGTACTGATGCAAGTTCTGATCAACCTTATAGATCATAGTTTGGTTGAATGAAGGCACAATGAATCCTATAGCACTTCGCCTAGATGCTTCTTGCTTGTCATTAAGCAATAGTAGAAAAGACACAGGGACAATATCTCCCAGATAGTTAAGGGACGAAGTTTAGCTGGTGAAGTTAGTAAGGAACATGGAAGAATATTCTTCCTAGGTGGTAATGGGGTGTTGTCTTTAAAATGTAGCTGGTGTGTGTGTTTTTGCCTATAGGAAAAGTGGTTCATGGGTGCTACACAAAGAGGACAAGGGAGCAGATTTTGTGCAAAACACCAACTTATCATTTTCTTTCACCAAATCTTACTTTTGTTTAGCGGCAAGTTGGTTCATAGGTTTGGTCTATTGTTATCCTTATTTTTTTCAGGAAGATGAGGGAGGGCATGGGATTTATAGAACTATGCTACATCATCCAAACGATCTATGAAAATAATTTCATCTGAATCATTAGTTGTTTAGAACGTCTGGGAACACTTCACCTTTTATCAAGCTTGTTAAGGTGGCACGAGGCGGCAATGTGACAAAGCCCCATAAGGTCTAGGTGGGTCCTTAATGCAGGGAGGTTGGGCCTCAAGACTAGAGTATGGCCTTTGTAGTAGATAACTTAAGTTAAACCTGTAAGTCATTGTTGTAGTTTGTGATTTTAATCTTTTACTTATACCAGGTGTAGTCTTTTGGACTCTATTCGTTGGTATCTCATGTTGTTCTATAAAGAAAGCTATGTCATTATCACCCCATATTCGTCCAATCTCTCAATCATACAAGCAAAAATTGAAAAGCGAAGGGGAGAGTATCTGTGAGAAGAGCGAGGAGGGTTACCTACTGGAGTTTCATAGATCAACTGCTAGCGTAAGCACTAGAATAAGAGGACAGGGAGAGAATAGAGACAACTGCTCGCGGAAGCACTAGAATAAAAATAGAGACAAATAGTGAGAGAGTTTGGAGGCGAAGTAGGTGGAATTGAAGAGGCGCTGGAGTGGAGTTGGAATTTTAAGGAAAGCAATCAGAGGAGAGAGGACGCTGAATCGGGAGTCCTTTCATTTTTATTTTGGCTGAACCTGGTTGTAACTTAAAAGTTAAATGGGCATAGGCTAGGATTTTTACTAAAGTGAGGTGGATCGAGGTGTGTAAGGCGGCCCGAGGTGGTCCAAGGCTGGTTGAGCGGTCTTCTTGTGTGTTTAGGTGGACATCTCGATACCAAGCCGCCTAATTCCTTGTCCCTGCGCAGGGCCCCCAAAAGACCTAGACGGACACCTTTAATAAGCTTGCTTTTTATGGGTTTATTTAGACTAATAGTATCTTTAATGATGCTTCTTTGTTCTTTTAAGCCATCTCTCTATTTTTTATGATTTTGAACTGTCCCAATTCTGCAAGAACTGTGGCATGTTTTCTAGGAAGATGTCGGAAATATGTAGGCAAAGGCATCAGAGATGGCATTCTTACATTAAACAGATTTAGCGTTCAAACATATCTACCTGGTGATGAAACCATAGATAATAGTAACCTCTAGTTCTGTGCATCACAAATAAATACTTGAGGTAGCTTGGAACATATAGCTTAGTGAATTGTTGAATCCCTTGAGGACTCTTACTGATTTTTGGTTAGTTTTAATTGAGGCAATTTCCCTTTTTGTTTACTGTATAAAGTTTTATAAGTTATGATATCATTAATTTATAAAGGAACTTCTCCTTGTTAATGCAAACAGGGGAGTAGTTGGTTATACCAGTTTTGAAGGTTTATAATCCCATTGTCTTCTAATACCATATTTGTAGATATCCCCTTAGTTGCAACACGCAAACTGTCTTTTACCATATAAATGTAAATATATCAAGACTTTGATATATCATATGGGCTCTTCGATGTTGATTAAAACTCATAATTCATATAGTACAATGTTAATACTGCAAATATTTGTGTGATCCAAATTCCGGCTAAACTGCAAATATCATCTTAATGCTTCTCCCATGAAAATGGGTTCGACTATAAAGCAATAGGAAAGCTCCTTACAAGTTTTGACAAAGTTTATCCTTATAAGATTTGACAAAGTTTACAAGTGGTTGTTGACCTGGCGTCAATCTTCTATGTTGGTTTCAAATTCCTACCCAAGGTAGCTATGAGCGTGAGAGGCCCATACCATAAAACCTAGATGACCAGTTGGTAGGTAGGTAGACCTACCTTTGGGTTGGGGTTGCACTTTAAGCTCATGCAACCAGTAAGTCCTGTATACTATGTAGAGTCTAGACAGAGAGGTAAGATGATACAATTTGCTATAGGGAATTGCATTAATCTCTATGACACGCTATGCCAAAGAGGACTTTAATGTCATATTGATTCTTCAATGCTAATTTAAATATTCGTATGTTTTCATTATGCTGAAGCTTCTTCAGTTTATAGTTAACTTCAAAGCATTTTATTATGTCAAACTGTTTTAAAATCGCTAAGTTGCTCAAACCTTGATATGTTTATGATGTTTGCTTGTAACATTGTAATATCTGGTAGATTGATTTGTGAAGAAGTGTTTTGCTGGGGACCAATTTCTATGCTTTTAATAAACGAGTAATTGCAAATTAATTTGCTTTATACTGTATCAGAACCTTTGATTTGTGAATGAAGTGTTTGTTGGGGACTAATTTTCTATGCTTTTAAGAAATAAGTAATTGCAAATTAATTTGTTTTATACTGAATCAGAATCATAGTTTGCAGTATCGGCCGATACGGCCGATATTAATCTGATACTGCCGGTATCGATGCGGTTTGTCATGTCCCAATTTGATACCGATCGATACCTATACTACTGACCGATACCGACATTGGGGGGTTCTTTTCTAGTCAATTCGATAAAGAAAATTGAACAAGACCAATCAGCAAGGGTGTAGAAACATAGTAAGGTTGTAAAAACATGTAAACGAAGAAAAGTTACCTATCGCAGGTAAACCAACCG
This sequence comes from Iris pallida, assembly GCA_029216955.1. Classification (NCBI taxonomy): domain Eukaryota; kingdom Viridiplantae; phylum Streptophyta; class Magnoliopsida; order Asparagales; family Iridaceae; genus Iris; species Iris pallida. The sequence continues at coordinate 28,530 of JANAVB010029553.1, forward strand.
GTAAGGGTGATTACTATTTCATTTGATTTCAAAACTACTAAGTAAGAAACAACACACGAAATACTTAAAATTATGACTAAATGTATAAAATATTATTTTCTAAAATTTAATAATTTATTGATAATTATTTGCTTTTTTGATACCAAAAAAATCCTATACTCCGATCCAAAGCTGCCAATACCTCCGATCTACCGATTCTGATACCAATACCGCAAACCTTGATCAGAACCTTTGATTCGTGAATGAAGTGTTTTGTTGGGGACCAATTTTCTATGCTTTTAATAAACAAGTAATTGCAAATTAATTTGTTTTATACTGAATCAAAAACATCATATAGTCTCAAGAGTATTTATATTTACATGTTTGCATGCATTCTCCTGTTCCTATAATCTCCTGTTCTTTATATTGGTTATTTTCTGAATGCAAGAAGAGACTATGACATACATTTGATATATTTGAAACTAAATATGAAGCTTGTAGTGGTACTCAATAGTTACTTATATGTTAGGTTCTAAACATAACTATCCTTCATTTTTACGTTTTGTACCATTATGTTACTTTTCAAAATTAATCAATGTTCATCATCTTGGGCATTTTATTCATGTTTCATGATTTACAAATGTGCTAACATTTGTCAACTATTTGTTAACAAGATGTTTTATGCATTTATGTATATTAAAGTACTTTTAATAACAATGTTGATGTTCAATTCTGCTATATTTTTGTTAAACATGAGGAGTCTCTTAGCTAGAGGCTCTCATCTATACCCATTTTCCTTTTTATATAGCTTCAAATGTATTAGAATTGAGCATAGTACAACGAGAACGACAAGAACAAGCTTTATGCCAATTTTTGGGGGTTAGCCAGTGTAGTCAAAGCGCGCAGGCCTTGCTCCTAGGCGCATGGACTACGCCTCAGTGTAGTCCAGGCGAGGCGCATTTCGTAAGGCACGCCTTTGGCGTACCTTTTCTTGAGGCGCATGAAGGTTAAAGCGGGCCTAGGTGCGCCCGGAAAATTATTTTATTGCTTCTTTAATACTTTGTTTTATATACTTTTTTTCTTCTTTTTTATATTGTTTTGTATATTTTTTATACTGTTTTTTATTTACTTTTTTACTGTTTTTGTATAATGTTTATTTTCTATACTATTTTTACTTTTTTTATATTGTTCCTGTAAACAAAATTTCACTATTTGTTTGTTTTATTTCTTACATTTGTAATTTAGTCATATATATCATTCCCATCTTTGATGAAATCAAGCCCTATTAATTGGAATTATCCTTACAAAGCACTTAGAAGAATATCTTAAAATTTCAATTCAAAGGGTACTCCTCTATATATATTATATATATATATATATATATTATATGGGTTCTTCTACAATACATGGGATGTATCAATACATCCCAAACAATTGCATTGAAAATTGTGAAAGGTGTTTACTTTGACTTTGGTTTTACCTGATATAGCAAGTCATATTAACTTGCCAACTTTATTAAAAAATCCTCCCAGATTACCGTAATTTGTTGGATATTGTACATTCAGCATTTACATTTTCACCCTACATTAACGCATATTTTCATCCTACATTAACCTGCTCACTTACATTTTCCATCCGGCTGCTATAACCTGCTGGTAACGACATGCCATCAAGTAATCCGTTTACTTTATTAATTCTAATGTTTATCTCAATAACAGAGGACCCATGTATTGTAGAAGACAGCGATTCCAAATACTTTTTTTTCTTTTTTAACGCCTGATGCTTACTTACTATTTAATTTTTTTTTGATTTTTAACGCTGTTGCTAACGTATGTTGCTGTTTAGTAATTGGATTTTTTTATTTTATTTTAAACGCATGTTGCTTACTAATTAATTAATTTATTTATGGTTTTCTAATGCATGTGCTCACTAATTTATTTATTTTTTTAACACATATTTCACTCATTAAAATATTTTTGTTTTTGTTTTGGTTTTAAGTTATATTGAACGCCTACTGCTCACTTATTTTAAAGAAAAACTGTTTTGGTTTTTTAACGATAATATTTTTTATTTTTCTAATGATAATATTTTCGAAGAGAATGAAATTTTTTATTGTGACATTTTGTCATATTAACCATCTTTCTAATGTTTAGGGTGCGTTTGATTGCAAGGTGGAAAATGTGTGGAAAAGAAATTAATTCCATGGAATTAATTTCCTACGAAAAAAATTCCATAGAATTTAAAAAAATTTCATGGAAAACTTAATTTGGGTGTTTGATTGCCATTATTTTCCACGGAAAATAGTTATTTTCCATGGAAAATGATATTTTCCTATGGGTTGGACAAGTTTCATTTTCTACCATTTTAGAAGAAAATATAGAAAATGATAATTTTTTGGAAAATAATTCCATGGAAAATATAAGCTATCAAACACTACAATTGGTGGAAAATTTCTTATGGAAATTTTTCATGGAAAAAAAGTCCAATCAAACACAACCTTATAGTATTTTTAATATCATTTTCCAAAGTATATTCGAATTTTTACGTTAATTTTAATATCATTTATTGAAAATTTAAGCAAATATCATAATTTTGACTTTTAATGGATATCGTGAACCCACTATCCTATTGAGGAAAATATTAAAACATGGTCAATCTAATCTCAATATCATTTACGGCCCGGTGACGGCGACGGTAGATGTTGTTCTTCAAAATATGAATGTAGCAAGGCTGCAAATTAAATCAATCCAATATGAGTTAATTTAGGGTATTTTGTGAATTTTATCAGCTTAAAGAGAGTAAATATGAGTTAATTTAGGGTGTTCATTGAAAAAATTGAAGTCAAGAATAACCTACACTAGCAAATTACCAAGAGGTCAAAAGTCAAAAACTGCATTAAATGATGTTCCCTACTCTATTAATAGTCCAAGAAAACTCATTTAGTAAGAACCATTGGATCAACAACCAATGATTCAGATTTTGGATGTATCTATACAAATTTTTAGATGTTTGTATTGAAGAATTTTCATATATATATATATATAATATATAATATATATATATTTTTTTTTTTTATATATATATCTATATATAATATATATATATATATATATATATATATCGTCTCGCATCGCTCGGACGCGGCCTTAAGTGCGCTTTGCGCCTCAGACGATATGGACCCTTTGCGCCTCGAGTGTGCCTTGCGCCTTTAACTACCTTGGGGTTAGCTATTTTTGAATCCCTTACTTCCGTTCATCTATGTGTAGGGACATGTAACACTAACAAACCGTCCTTTATAACTTCAATCCATGTTTGTTTAAACTTACCTCTACTGCTAACGACGCTCCTTTAACTACTATTTTATTGCTCATTCCTGGAGCATCTATTGTTCTGCGTTGCACACGTCCACCCAAGACTATTTTCTCTCATCTTGCCCTCAATTAATGTTAACTCCAACTTCCCATTAGTATGCTCATTTCTTATCGTATTTTAATGTACCTTTTATCCATCTTAGCATTCTCATTTTGGGTGCACTAAATTTTTGGACATGTTATTAGTTACCACAACACTTTAATCTATAAAATATGGTAGGAAAAAGTCCTAGAAATCTCTAGGAAAGACAAGAGAGCTAACTCTTATAAATACAAAATCCTATCCTAAATCAAATCCTAATAAAACTTGATCTAAAAAATATAGATAACCCTAAACCTAACTCCTAGAGAGTTCCCTAAAAATTTCCTAACAATCTCTAAATCATTATCTTCTTCGAAAGAACTCGACCTCGAGTTCAGAAGTGAACTTTGGAACTTCCCCTCCAACAGAACAAATACTTTGAGTAGAGCTTTATCTTTGTTGTATTCCTTCGAAATATTGATTTCCCTGGACTCTTCGAAGTCAACCTTTAACCTACTCATATTCTGTGTGACCTCGATATTTGGACAATTATTGAATTCTTGATATGTACTATAATAACCGGGCTCTTGTAGTGTTGAACATTGTTAATTAGTGGCAATTGATTTGTTGTGTCATCTGTTAAGATCTCCTGTGATTCTGTAAATAGTAGTTGCAGCTATGTGTGATATCCACTGATGATATTTTCTCTTCCTGCATGGACACATCTTGTGTTTCTTAAATATCATCTTGAACTTAACTTGAGATATCAGTAATGATTATTTATTTATTAATTTGTAGCCTCTTCCACAAGAATGTCCTTGTGCAACTTCATGTTCTTTAATTTCAACTTGATGTGGTGGAATACTTTCCCTGATTTTCCTTATTATTAATTGGTCTCTTTTAGTTTTGACTTTGTTTGTAGCTGAAATCTTCAATTTTTCTTTCTGATCCCCATATTCTTCTTGAATTGCTCCTTTAAATTCTGTCATCTTTAAAATAACAATCTTCACTTGCTAGATCATGTTGGTCATGTGATGTATATCTACCGGTTGTTTGCTCATATCGAGGAAGAGGGTGAAACTGTGATGGTTGGGATGATGACATGGAAGATAAGGAGAAGGTGGTTGTGGATGATGACGTGGAAGATAATGAGAAGGTGGTGGTGGTGGATGATGGTGAGGGTACGGGTTTGGTAGTAGTCACTCGTAACCATCGTGAGGAATACCACTAGCACGATTACTAGTCCTTTCGATACTCACGGCAACAATTATCTCTTTGATCTCCGCACAAATTTGCTCCATTTTTCACATTTATGCTCCAAATGATCAACTCGCTCAGGTAGAGTATAAGGAGGATTGTTATCTTTTCTTCGACGACCATAAGGTTGGTTCTCATACCAACTGGCGTAACGGAGGTACGGGCTATAGATATCATTCTATTGAACATAGAAGAATTCCTAGAGATCTATAGAAAAGATAACTAAGAGAGCCAATATCTTATAAATAAATCATCATCATCTAAGCCTTCTCCCAATATAATGGGGTCAGCTATGGGGCATAAGAATGCTCCAGATTTGACAAGTTTTTATGATCCGTCTGTTGACCTAACTATGCACATGAGAGGGTCATGCCATAAAGCCTAGATACGGCCAGTCGAGGTAGGAATAACTACCTCTATGTTCTTATAAATAAACTTTATAAAAGAAATTCAGTGAAAAGTTATCATTTTGTACAAAGCATGAATATATATAATTTATAGTCTTTAATAACCCTAACCTACACTACAATAGGAGGCATTTTATGTCTATATGCATGTCAGGCCCACTGTTTCTCATATGTAATTCCAGTCTAGCATTATCAATTTCAGCACACTTAAGGTTTAATTTATTTTGTGTTTTGCCTATGGCATATTTCATCATATTAGTTGGTACGTTTCTCTTCCTCACAGTTATGTTCCCCCCTCAGCTTAGGTAGTATTGTCCAGTGGAATGAGCTTAGGTATCATTCTTCTTGTTATTAGATCTTCTAGGCTGTTGTTGCAGACTACTTTCTTGGCCAAAGTTGTCGATGAAAAATTTAGTATTGCAGGGAAGATTCTATGTCAAACTCTCCGTATAGTATTTGAGCCTGTCTTCTGATGTGCACACCATAACTGGAGTCCATTCTGAGGGGGCATAGCTTTTCTTGATAGTGATGAGCATGAAATTTGCGTATATATCTTTCCTCTTCCTTTTTGAGATGGTCATATTCTATGCTTTGGCTTTATCTATAGACTACTTAGGAACCTCAAGCAAGATCTCCTGTTATCTTTGTGTACGTACAAAGTAATAGCACTGACTTAACATCTGTTGCTCAATTGGATTCCGGCAGCAGTTGGTGCTAAATAGGGCTTCATTGTGTGTATCACATGATGTAGTTTTTACCTGCACACATCCCTTACTGGTTAAGATGCTTGGTTATATGCATTCAATCGTTACTTTTGTTTTGGATGCTTTGCATCTTCAACAATAAGGCGTTAGTAAGTGAAATTGTTCTAAGCTGTAACTTCTCGGGTATGTATAAAAGCTGTAACTTCTCGGGTATGTATAAGTACCATTATAATTGTTCTTTTTACATAGGTACCCCTTGAAATGCACTTGTGAGCATTTACCTTAACCTACATGAACATGTTTTAGGACCAACTAAACATAATAAAATACTACTAGGTCAGTATGGAGTATTCTCTTTTACCTTTTCTAGCTTGTTTGGGGATATCTACAGTCTGAAGAAAATTCATTAGAATTCTAATAAAATAAATTATGGTCTTAAAACATATGTTCACAAATGCTACTGACTAGGGTTCCTATGCAGAAAGAAGCATATTTTGAGGGTAGACATGCCATTAGAAATTTTATAGGGATGTACATGCAAAAGTTTATATTTGGAGGATATGCATGCGAGAAACCTTTTTTAGCTCCAACTCTTGCTGGAGTTATTACTGTAGACCATTTCAGGACAAACCTGTTCTAGGTCCTTCAAAATCATAGTTTGCAGTATTGGCCGATACCGATCCGATACGGTTTGGCATGCCCCTATCCAATACGACCTATAAGGATATTAACCGATACTGACATTGAGGGTTTCTTTTCCAGTCAATTCGGCAAAAAAATTGAACGAAAAGACCAGTCAACAATGGTGTAAAATCATAGTAATGTTGTAAAAAGAAGGAAACTTATCTATGGCAGATAACAAATCAACAAGGGTGACTACTTTTCATTCAATTCCAAAATTACTAAGAAACAATACATAAAATACTTCAAATTATGCCTAAATGTATAATTTTTTTACTAAAACTTTAATAATTATTATTAATTATTTGCTTTCCGATACCAATTTTTTTTTATCAATCTGAAACTGCCAATACAGCGATAGTGTCGATCCTGATACTCATAGGAAGGGTCCGATACCGATTCCGATTGTGCAAACCTTGTTTAAAATCTTTAGAGGATAGCTCTCACCCTTTCCTGCATTCTTTCATGTTTTACCTTTTTTTTGTATATATTTGTGTGCTTTTGATTCTTGAGTGCTGTTTTGCTTTAGAGGTTTTCTTAGTTTACACACGTAACTACATATTATTGCATTGCTGTGCTGTCTTCTAATTACTTGCTTATTGATTAATGCAACCACTTGAATGCAATGAGTTTATCTCATCTTTGATGTTTCCACTTATTATCTTGCCACTTCATTCCTTTTGCAGGCTGAGGCCAGCCTATCGGGTGTGCTCATTGAGCAGCGGTTGGCATGCCATTTTCCTATGGCAGGATGGGATAGTTGACTTGCGACAATCAGACAGGAATAGAACAACAAAGCCTTTTATCCCCAATATTTGGGGTTAACAGGCAAGAGGAAAAGGAAATTTGCAAAGAAAAAGAAAAGAAAAATGATACAACTGTTGTCGAAGTGAAAATTGTGAACTACACATTGTAGCAAGGACAGGATTTACTTGTGCTAACGCGCTTCATCTCAAACTGACAAATTTCTAGCAGCTTATACTAACTGGTATGATACTACAAGACAATATCATGCCTCCAGTTTGATCTCTGGTAATTAAACTTGGGGAAGTGGGCAGGTCTCGGATGCACGAAGAGTTTTTCTTGCTTGCTCTTTACTAGTGGCAGGGCCAAGGACATGGTATGCTGAATGAAACTCACTCATTTTTCTTGCTTGCTCTTTACTAGTGGCAGGGCCAAGGACATGGTATGCTGATTGAAACTCACTCATCTATGATTGCCACAAAAGATCAGTAAATTTTTTGATGTACAGTCTTTCCTGGATTTGCTGGGACTTTATGTGTTCTAATTAAAACTTTGTAGTGTAGGTATGCCTTGTTGGCTTGGATAGTGCTCATTTTGGAGACGATGGATCTGTTCCAGCATTGAGTACTGTTTGAAGGGCTTGATTGTTAAGATGTGTAATCTACTTGGATAGTAAGCCTGATTGCTAGTGGTTGGACAGAGATGGGATGTAACTGACAGTGGGTATCTACAAAATTAGTTTATGATAAGAGTATTGATTATGTACTTGGTGGCTGGTTGGTTGTGTTAGTTCTGGGGCACAATTTTCGATGAAAAACTGAGAAGATTAAACAATTGTAAAAAACAATGTTCCAACGCAACATTTCTAGAAAGGTTGCGCAAGTTTAACGAAGATCTAAGAAGATCTCGCTACAGCAGCATATAATATTACGAGAATCTAAGAAGATTTTGTAATCCACAGCAGCGAAATTAGTGTATTATTACACTAATTTTGGCAACAAAAGTAGCAAATAAAAATGGGTAATATTACACCCATTTTAGTGTAATTTTTTTCTTGTTGGTTCAGAAAAATGGGTGTAATATTTTTTTTGTTCTTAGCAAAGAACAAAAACTTTTCTTGATTTTGGTCATAGGTTGTGATCGATCGGATGACTCGCCACTGCATGCACAACAAAGCTTGGTTGTGAGGATTTGTTGCATTTAGGTGCCGACTGCATGCACAAAAAGCAAGGTGGTGAGAATTTAGTTGCATTTAGGTGGTAGATCGCCAGTCCCATTTGTATTCCTCGTGGATACAATAAATCTCTTTACTAATATAAGGGTTCAAAATTTGTTTGTAAATCATCAATTAATATATATATATATATATATTTATGAAAAATAGAAAATTTAAAACTTCATCTCTCCTCTTCCGCACCGAAAACTCTTAAGTATTTTTTTTCACATTAATCTATAACAATTATAATTAAAATATAAATTAATCTATATCAGACTCTATTTAAAATTATCATATATATAATAAATTTAATTTAAATATATTTAAATATTTAAATTATTTTTAAAATATCAGAAAGAAAGCAATTTATTTAAATGCGAACAGACGTGAATTTATTAGTTGTATCATAAGGACCACACTTTTGGTTCATTCTTTCACATTTTTATTTAATTGCATATGAGGATAAATAATTCCAACACGATCTACTATTGTTTTGTGGCCTGTTGTGTTGATGTCGATTACATGGTTTTCTTGTTTGTGATTTAGTACATATACTTTGGGGGACTAGTGCGTGTGCTCATTCCAAACTTGTCCTTAGTTTTGGTGTATGCTTTATTTGTCTCGGACGGTTCTTGATTCCCCCATCTTCTATCGAGATAACGTGTCCTTGTATTAATATCCGTTTCCTGGATTTACTCGTGTTTTCAAACTAAAAATGTTGTCTGTGCGGTACAAATCAGGATGAATTTCTTTTCCTTGAATTTAGTCAGATTTTCACACTAAAAATGTTGTTTGTGCGGTAGAAATTAGCACAAAAACAACTAAGGAAAATGCTATTTGGCTTACGGTCTTGGATAGTAAACCATGGCCGCAGATCACGTGTCAACATTCCATTGCCCTCCCTATTTGCGTCAGCATTCCATTGTGCCCCCCCCCCATCCAATTTGCTTGGGTCAGCTACCAGTTGATTGCCAATCGGACGCTTACACGTGGTCTGCGGTTAAATTTAAGATCCAAGAACACGGGCTAAATAATATCGTCCAAAAACTAAAAGGATATAATTACTGCATGAAATTATTAAAATAATAAACTATGGAAAATTAATTAGCTTGGAGCACAATTTTAAATAATAAATAATAATAAATTTTATCCCATTGTTTCCTGAATTTTCACCATTTTGAATGGAAACTGAATAAGTTGTAAGTTTACATTTATGGTGACGTGGGAAAAATATGACAACATAGTTGGAAATCCAAAAAGATAAATAAAAAACATCAAATAAAAATTATAAAAATTGTTTTTACTAGTTTTATGAGTGATGGGCTTGAATCCATCAACCAACAACGAACAATGCAAAAATTTGTCCATTTGTTTTCTTTGACAATGTACAGAACTTTGTGCACACTGCATTGTTATGATTTGGGCCCACTACTGAGTTCTGTGTCTCTTATGTTTAAATTAAGAAATTAACATTAACATTAATATTAAAAATTTATATCCACATATCTTTTTTCAACTCATCTAATTGATTAATGTGGTTGCCACATGGTATAGCTCATTTGCCTATGAATTATATATATCGGATCAAAAGTCCCGTCCGCGGAATCCCGCCCCCTGCACCATCGGATCAGGGGGTTTACGTGAGGCCCGCATGTCCGCTCAATCCAACGGTCGAGGACGATCGGGCTCCCGCAGGGTGTATATATATAGATATATATATATATATATATATTAATATATATATATATATTATATATATAATACACACACACACACACAACCCACACACACACACGGATCAAAAATCCATCAAAAGTCCCGCCGGCGGAGCCCTGCCCCCCTCATCATCGGATCGGAAGGGGGGGGGGGGGGGGGGTAGGCTTGGTCGATCCAATGGACAAGGGGTGGACGGGGGGCTTCCGCGGGGCTCCCGCGTAAGGGGTGAGCAACGGTTCGGTTCAGTCCAAACCGAACTGTTCAGACAAAATTGAATAAACCATGAATCGAAATTCATGAAACCGAGAACCAAACCTATTAAAAAACTGATCCGAACTAAACCAACTCGATCGGTTCGATTTTTGGTTGGTTCGGTTCAATCGGTCATAGTGTGCCAGGTCTTCTAAAACCAAATTTAATAAAAAATGATAGTAAAACTAACAAATAACAGTAAAAAAAATATTTGCAGCATTTTCAAATTACTGCAGCATCTGGGCAGCCAAATTCAAACAGAAAATTCACTGTAGAGTAACCAACTTTGAATTAATTGCGGAGAGGATAACGTTTTTGTTGGCAAAATTACAAATATGAAACCTTTCCGCCAGAGGGTCTGGCGGAATTGGGCGCGCCCAATTTCCGCCAGACAATCTGTCGGAAATCCAGCGCCTAGTGGTGCTTTTTGCTGCTTTGTTTGTAGACGGGGGGGGGGGGGGGGGGGGGGGGGGGGGGGGGGCAGCTTTTACAGCACGGGTTGCAGCATTGGAGATCCACCAAATTTGTTTGTATACGTTTGAATTGTGGGTGAAAGAGTGACAGCTTTATTGAAAAATGAAAAAGTCGAGCACATTGAAAAATGGGATGAAAGAGATGGGGTAGGGGAGTCATGTTATAAAGGATGTTCGTTTTCTCCAGGAACAAATTCAGAAGAAGGGAAAGAAGAAGAGAAATAGAAGAAAAGAGAGGAGAAGAAGCAGAGAAGAGGAGAAGCAGAGAGATGTTCTCTGTATATATCTTTCATAACATGCGATGGACTATACGACTGGTCATCTCTAATTTTATTAAATATCTTATTCTTAATCCATACAGTAGTAGCTAATGGATGACTACCTGTTGTAAGTCCACATAAGCAAGTATGTCGATTTTTAACGTAGTAATAATAAATGTCTCGCTATTACCAATAGATTTAGGTATACCCTCCAATTACAACTAGATTCGTACATTTATATATAATCTTGTGAGCATTATTCAAAGTAGTCGAACAAGCAAAATTATGCTTAATTGCTAATGTCACTAATTAAACTTCTAAATTGAATACGATTTTCAAATTGTCTCCCAACAAAAATTCAGGAGTATCAACATTATATCAAAATTATCAAACATCATCTATTTTCAACTAAATCATCACTACTGGAATCATTGTCATACCTTCATCTACCGTATTTTGCTTCAGTGGCAAAAAATAACTTGATAAGAAGAACTAGGACCCGGACCCAAATTAGTAGTTTCATTATTAGGAGCACGTCTACTATATGAGGGGGTGCTGGAGTAACAAAAATAATAATATACGGTGATGATACATTAATTTGAAGAATAAATGCCCATGCATGATCACTATTTAAATTTATACAAATATAAATTCATCAAAATCAATAGAAAATTATTCATTCAATAAATTAAGTAAACTACTAAACGTAATATTTCTATCCACTATAACAACTTCAGTTAACCCCCTTCATAAGCAAAACCATTTAGGATGCCTCCAAGCGAGCATAGAAGAGTTATACTTTGACTCATGTTGGTAGCAAAAGAGCTTTCTATCTTTCGAAAGAAATAGGAAATAGAAGAGGAAGATAGGAGCCTTTATTCTGAAAGAAATGGGAGATGAAGAGGAAGGGAAAAAAAATTGATAGGGAGACTATCAATTTATAAGAGTAAGAGCCGTTGTAAAAGGATATAACCGTTGGAGTAAAATTTATAGCCGTTAGAGTAAAATTAATAGCCGTTCGTATAGCTGTTGGGTGAAAAAAAGAAAACAAACTAAAACACAAAACCGAACTGAGCCTGCGCTGCTTGCCCGTCCTTAGGTGCTGGATTTCCGCCAGACAGTCTGGCGAAAATTGGGCGCGCCCAATTTCCGCCAGATACTCTGTCGAAAAGGTTTCATTTGTAATTTTGCCCAAAACGTTATCCTCACCGTAATTAATTCAAAGTTGGTTACTCTACAGTGAATTTTCTCGGATATAAAAGAGGACAGAGAGTTAGAGCACTCCAACAAATGAGAGAAAACAAAAACACAGGACTTAACAAGAGAATCGATCATACCTTGGTTTGCAGCTGCAAATATATCTAAAAACTTCTTACAGGGCCGACTTGAGCTAATAGGGACCCGAGACGAAACTTTCAAAATGGGCCCCCATATATAATGTAAAAAAAAGTATAAATAAAACAAAAAATTGTTGTAGTCAAGATTTGAACCACGAATCTCTTAAATATAAGTCTAACATTATAACCACTACACCACAATGCTTTTATAAAAAAAAAGACGCATGATACATACTAGTTCTAATGTAAATAGTTCATGTTGGTCCCCCCTTTCGTCAGGGGCCCTGGGCCGTCGCCCGGTCTGCCCTGGGCCAGGGCCGCTCCTGACTTCTTATATCATGTATCTGTCAATTGCAACACTAAAAAAAGGGACAAAAAAGCTCAGATTTAGAATGTCCCACCAATGGCTGCAACGAATGCCCCGTCAATGGCTGCCAAATCATCATCGCCAATCTGTACTATTTTTTTTAGAATATGCCTAGCCAATGGCTGGAACGAATGTCCCGCCAATGGCTACAACAAATGACTCGTTAATGGCTGCAACGTCTAGACTACAAACGAAATATAAACTCAGTATTCAGTGTCACAGTCAAGCAGACATCAAATGATCAACCTAGTAAGCAACTAAGCATTAGAAACAAGATATGATTTAAAGAAGCAATGGTAAGTGTAAACAAAGTTCAAATGATTAAATAGCTAGATGACTGAATAATTCTGAAAACCCCTATTTCGGAGTGTGTTTGTACGAAATTTGGAAACATAACCAGTAAACATAACTAGGGCCCTAAACATAACTGGCAAACATAACAAGTAAACATAACCAATAAATTTCTTGCAAACTGTAAGCAAAATCTAAGCAAACATAACCATTAAATTGCAAACATAACCACAGTAAACGTTGCTCTGGACGCGCTGTACGTGCGTTGCACAGGTTGCGCTAATAGCTCTGTGCGCGAATGACGCAGGTGGCACAGCTTGCGCGCGCTGTACGTCATTCAACTCAGATCGTGTCGGTGCACGATTGAGTAGTTACAGCATGTTTGGGATGATTTCTTTCCACATCCCGAACATGTTGCTAATGGGTGGTTACAGAGCGGAGCTATAAAAACTTTTTTGCTCTCTCTTTCAGAACACAGAAGGACAGAAGTGTTTCTTAACACAATTCCTTACGAATTACACATAGTTTGAGAGAAGCAATGCACTAGCGCCACTTAGCGCAGGAGTCCGTGCGCCATCCGAGGAGTTAGAAGAGCGGAGTGTTCCAAAGTTCTTCGTCGAACTTGTTGGTTCCTCGAAACTGTTCGTGTGGGGCGAATCAAGCTTTGAGCAACGGTGATAATTCATCCAAGCAGACTTTTCTTCCATCTATCGCCTATCATCCACTTCGCTGCTGCTGCTAGCAACTCGATTTGCACTTTCTTTTTAGAAGTACTATAATCCTTTGCTGCTGTTACGAAATCTTCTTAGATTTTCGTAATCCAGAATCCCCAAGGATCTCTGTCAAACACCTTTTTTGGAGTGTGCTAGAAACGTTGTTTTACAATCATTTCATTTTTTTAGTTTTTCATCGAAAATTGTGCCCCAGGAATAACAATCTCAAAGCTTAAAAAAGATGAAATTTTTTCGTGCTTTGCTAGTCAATCCTAACTTCTCAAAGTTAGAGCAATTTGATGGTGAGCACTATCAAATCTGAAAAAGAAAGATATTTCTCAATATTCAGTTCTCTGATGTTGATCACGTGCTGTTTGAGGAGGAACCTACTATTCCAGAAACTGGATCTGCAGCCGCAATTTTTGCGACTACTAAGAACCAAGCTAAGTGGAGAAGGGACAATAACATTTGTCGGCTTATGATCCTAAATGCTATGGAAGATTCCCTTACAGAATCATATTCAAAGAAGATTGTTGCTAGAGAGATCTGGGAGTCTCTGGAGAAATTGTACGAAGATGATAAGGACCATAATAAGATATTTTTAGTTAAAAAATATCACAAGTGGTTATTTGAAGACGAGAAGCCAATGCTACCATAGGTGAAGGAGTTCCTGAAGCTGCGACAAAAGTTGGATGACGAGGCGATGTCCCTCCCCGACAAGTTTGTTGTTAGAGGGATCGTTTCTAAGCTCCCTGCTGGGTGGAGCAAGTTCTATGCAAACATTCATAGGAAAAAGTTGGAAGTTAGTCTGGAAGATCTCCTGCAGGAAGTCTATATTGAAGACCAGATATGGGCTCAACTGAAGGTGGACGCACTGTCCAAGCAATTGGCTAACGCCAATTTGGTTCATACTAAGAAACCAAGGGAAAAGCATGTGGCTTCCCATAGCAAGAAGAAGGACCCTAACAATCTGAACGTGAATGGGACTTCTTTCAAGCAAAAGAAGGCAAAGTCTCAGATGCATTGTTTCAAGTATGGCAAGAAGGGCCACTTCAAGAGTGAATGCAAAGCAAAGACAAAGCAATTAGAGCAAGGAGAGCCTAGCAAGGTTTCTATGATCACTGACATTGTTGCAATGATTGCGCAAGTCGATGCGATGGGGCTGACTCTGACTGGTAGGTAGATACTGGGGCCACCTGTCATGTCTGCTCCAGCAAGGAGTAGTTTACCACCTATACACTAACTTCTGAAGTGGTTATGGTGGCAAACCAGGCACAAGCTGAAATGCTCAGGATCGGGACGGTGGTTTGAAGCTGACTTCGAGGAAGTCTCTGACGTTTCTAGGTGTGAAGCATGTACCTACTATCGTAAAGAATCTGATCTCGGAAGGCCTACTCTGCAATGCAGGCCTGAGGATGGACATCAATGCTGGCCAGATGATGATGTCCATAAAGGGAACATATTTTGAAAAAGCTTTTTATATCGAAGGAATGTTCAAAATTTAGCTTGTAAATCAGTCCAATGTAATTAATGCAATCACTCCTTCTACTATACTTTTGAGTTATGGCATAATAGGCTAGGACATGTTCATTGTAAACGAATAAACAGAATGTCTAGTCTAGGACTTATCTTCAAGTGTGGGGGTAAGGTAGAGAAATGTGAAATTTGTGCTCAAACGAAGATCATAAGGAAACCCTTTCCTCGGGTTAATCGAAGTATAAATCTTCTGGAGTTGGTACACTCGATATCTGTGACTTCAAACAGTTCTCTACAAAGGTCGGAATGAAGTATTTCATAACCTTCATCGACGATTTCTCAAAATACGCGTTCGTTTACTTGCTGAAGGCTAAAGACAAAGCATTCAAGAAGTTCAAGGAATTCATGGCTGAGGCTGAGCGGCAGATGGACAACAACTCAAGAGAATAAGAAGTGATCGAGGTGGAGAGTATCGGTCTTATGAATTCGTATCGTTCTGCAAAGAACATGGAATTGTAAATGAGACCACGACGCCATACTCTCCTCAATCTAACAGAGTAGCAGAGAGGAAGAACAGAACGTTGACAGAAATGATTAACTCAATGTTGTTGACTACGGGTCTTTCAAAATGCTACTGGAAAGAAGCTGTATTGACGACCACTTTTATTCTAAATAAAGTGCCTCATGCAACTTCAGACGTTACTCCTCATGAACTCTGGTTCAAAGTCAGACCAAACTTGAATGTTATTCGAGTGTGGGGGTGTCTGGCATATATGAAGCTTCCAGATCTGAAGATCTAGAAGCTTGGGACAAGGACTACAAAGACGATCTTCTTGGGTTATACCGAGAAGAGTGATGCTCGAAGATTTCTTGATATTGAGTCAAATTATATAATTGAATCTCGCGATGTAGAATATTTTGAAGGCAAATTTGCAAGGCACAAAAACATTGTTCTTGCGAATATTCCGGAGAACAATGAGGGTGCGCCGGAAACTAATGTTTTCAATGAGGATGTAGTCCAAGAAGATGTTGTTAAAACAACGGTTGAACTAGAACTCGTTGAGCCGTCAGGAAAGCATGTGAGGAGGCTGAAGGACTTCGAAAATAACTTTGTCACCTATCATCTGGAAGCAGATCTGCTTACCTACGATGAGGCGATAAAGACCAGAGATGCAATTTTCTGGAAGGAGGTGATTGACAATGAAATTGATTCCATCACCTCAAATAACACTTGGGTGTGGTTGATCTTCCTGAAGGAGCAAAACCCATCGGATGCAAATGGATCTTCAAGAAGAAGATAAAAGCAGACGGAACTATTGACAAGTTTAAGGCTAGGCTGGTAGCCAAGGGATTTTCTCAGAAGCAGGGGATTAACAACTTTGACACGTATGCTCCAGTAGACCGGATGACCACCATCAAAATATTGATTGCTCTCGCAGCAATACATAAGATGGTGCTACATCAGATGGATATGAAAATGGCTTTCCTAAATGACGACCTGACCGGAGAGATTTACATACAACAGCCAGAGGGATTTGTCGTCAAGGGTCTTGAAGACAAAGTCTTCAAGTTGGTAAAATCCTTGTACGATCTTAATTAGGCTCCCAAGATGTGGCATGAGAAATTTGACAAGGTTATAAGGTTAAATGGCTACATGGTCAACGAGATGGACAAGTGTGTTTACATAAAGTTCGCTGATGGAAGAGGTGTGATAGTTTGTATGTACGTGGACGACATGCTAATCTTAGGTACAGATATGGGCTGTGTCACGAAGACAAAGAAGTTAATCTCGAGTAAGTTCAGTATGAAGGACTTGGGGGAAGCTGATGTGATCTTAGGGATCAAAATTTTTCGAACAATATTGGACTAGCGCTGTCACAGTCTCATTATATTGAGAAGATGATCACATACGACGGGTATTAAGAGCTTCCTGGGATCGATACTCCTTATAGGTGTGATCTGAAGCTGAAGCCTAATTCAGGAGAAAGCATCAGACAGTTAGAGTACGCAAGCGTTATCGTGAGTTTGATATATGCTACTACTGCCACAAGGTCAGACATAGCTTTCGTCGTGGGAATGCTGAGTCGTTTCACGAGCAACCCAGGCATTGAGCACTAGAAAGTTATGAAACAGGTTATGAGATATCTCAAGAAGACTCAGACATATGCACTATACTACATCGAAGATCCGTCGGTAGTGGAAGGCTTCAGTGATGCCAGCTGGTGCTCAAAGGTGGAGAGCGAGAGGTCCACAGGTGGATTTATTTTCACAAGGGTGGAGCTGCTATATCGTGGAAGTTGAAGAAGCAGACTGTGCTCTCGTGGTCATTCATAGAATCTGAGTTCTTTGTACTTGATACCGCAGCGGAGGAAGCAGAATGGCTTCGGGAGCTCATGTATGATCTTTCAGTGGTTGGGGCACAAATACCGACAATACCGATATACTGCGAAACCAGGCGACTGCGGCAGTGGCATCAAATGACTCTTCAACAGGAAGAAGAGGACTGTGCGATTGAAGCACATGGTAGTACACAATCTCATCAAGAGAGGAGTTATTGCAGCGATTGATGTTCGAAGTCAGGAAAATCTGGCGGATCCGTTCACCAAGGGCCTCAAGCACCAGCTGGTCGATGAAAAGCAAGTAAAATAGGCTTGAAGGCATTCTGATATTGTGTTATTGTATTCTACCATAAAGTTTATGCTATTAGTTCAAAGAGAATCTACTAGGCATCTAGATTTTGGTTCAAGGGAGGACCATTAACCGGAAGAATATCAGGAACGGTGAGTACATATCCAATAGGGCATGAAGAGGTTACGGACCTACAACCACTGTTGTCTACTGTTATTTTTTGTGGAAAATGGTTCCTGTGGAATGTTGGCTTAAACGCCTTAATGAGTTCTCAGGCAGAGTGAATGCCTGTTGTGCTTTACAGAAAGCACGGTAGCACATCACTACAAGGAGTAAAACTCTATGCTAAGTAGGGTGACACCACCATGAAGTTCCCGAAAGGGATAATGTCTCAATTTTGTAAGTCAAGTCACAGCGGCGTAGTACCGCAAATAGGCATGTAGCCTAATGCTGTATGATGAAATTAAAAAGGGATAGTCAACACTACAAAGGGGAGGTGTTCCTCATGTTACAGTGACACTGCACCACAATGAGGTACCCGGATAGGGGTAAAGCCTCGGCCTTGCAAGCCATGTTGTTGCGACATAACACCGCAAGGGAGCCTAAGGCTTAATGATGGGTAGTATGGCACTACAAAGAGGCTGTGACCTCATGCTACAGTAGTATGACACTAAGATGAGGTTCCCGATAGGGGTAATGTCTCGGCTTTAGGCCATGTCATAGCGGCGTAGCACCGAAGGGAAGCACAAGACTTCATACCATGTCTCTTTAATAAAGAACTCACCTATAGTGTATAGACAGAGATAGCAGGCCGTCTCATGAGGGTAAACTTATAGACGCCCAAAATTATACAATAAAACCAGGCTGGCAGGGCCTTTAATGTGCGGCCAGAAGCACATGTAACTATATTATGTGAGTGGAAAAAAATTTAACTATTGTGCAAAATTCAAGGCTTAGTCCATTCTTGTATTATAGTCTATTATTTGACCCATGCGGGAAGATTCAAGTCGTCAGTGACATCTCTCCTAATGCATGATGAACAGTTACTGTGGGGACTCAAACCCATATATAGAGATTATGGGGTATTGTTGGAATTTTGGCCTTTGTATTGAAAATTTAGTCCCACATCGGCTAGGCCAAAAGAAATATATCTCAATATATAAGCTATGCTTGTTTAGAGATGCATAAGTGGTGTGGAGGTGCACATGGGTGTGCCATGTGGGGGTATTTTTCTAGTGGAAAAAAAGGCCAAATCAACAATGAAGCATTCATGCTTTTTGCTATTGGAAATTAATTTCCAATAGAGCTAAGCCCCGTAGGGGCTTAGCGACTCGAACTCGAACTCGGGCTCATGGGATCATAAGACGTAATGTGGCATTTTGTTGGCACACTTTGCACTTTGCACGATAGCATCGTTGCTAAGTATAGTGCGCTTAAGTTGCGCTCGTTGCACGAGCCTCTTGCACAGCCGTTCGCGTGCCAGTTTGTGCTGCCCGTTTGTGCGGCCAGATGGTGCGCTAGTTGGCACAGCCAAATGGTGCAGCAGTTGGCGTTGCAGTTTGTGTAGCGGTTGGCATAGGTGTGCGCGCGGTACGTAGGTGGCACATGTTGCGGAGGTTACGCATGTGGCGTAAGTGCGTACTGTGCGCTGTGGTACATGTGTACGCAGTGCGCATAGATGGACGCGCTGTACGTGCATTGCACAGGTTGCGCTGGTAGCTCTGTGCATGAATGGCACAGGTGGCGCAGCTTGTACGCACTGTACACCATTCAACTCAGATCGTGTCTGTGCACGATTGAGCAGTTACAGCATGTTCGGGATGATTTCTTTCCACATCCCAAACATGTTGCTAATTGGGTGGTTACAGAGCGGGGCTATAAAAGCTTCTCTGCTCTCTCTCTAGAACACAGACGAGCAGAAGTGTTTCTTAACACAATTCATTACGAATTCCAAAGTTTGAGAGAAGCAGTGCACCAGCGCCACTTAGCGCAGGAGTCCGTGCGCCATCTGAGGAGTCAGAAGTGCGGAGTGTTCTGAAGTTCCCCGTCGAACTTGCTAGTTACTGGAAGCTATTCGTGTGGGACGAATCAAGCTTTGAGCAACGGTGATAATTCACAGCAGACTGTTCTTCCATCTATGCGTGTCATCCAATTCGCTGCTGTGCTAGCAACTCGATTTGTACTTTCTTTTTAGAAGTACTATAATCCTTTGCTGCTGTTACGAAATTTCTTAGATTTTCGTAATCCAGAATTCTCCAGGGATCTCTGTCAAGCACCTTCTTTAGAGTGTTGCTAGAAATATTGTTTTTACAATCGTTTTATTTTTTCAGTTTTACATCGAAAATTGTGCCCCAGGAATACAATTTTAGCATTACAAATCTATGAACAAATAAGATTTTCGTGCAATATATTGAGGAATACAAATTATTTTACTGGAAAAGATTTATAGCAGTGCACAATGAGCAGTGCTCACGTCTGATCTGAGACTGAGAGAGAAGTCCGAGTCTCCGAGAGCTCGAGAAAATGGTCTTAAATAACAATCTGTGAACGATAATTAATACAACAAACAAAATTAATAGAAAAAGTAAATCAACAAAATTTGGAATCTTGAAATAAAACTTACGAAAGCCAGAGAAATTGATGTGCTTGAGTCGTGAGCTCCAGAGCTAAGTTCAGATCTAAGTTTAGGCCCTGTAGATCTATGTTTAGAACTTCAGATCTCGTTCGTCTCCCAGATGAAGATGAACGGAGAGAGGAAACACGAAAGCGGCTGAGAGAAGACGAATGGTAGAGGAGTGGAGAATCGGTCTGGTAGAAAAGGCGAATGGTAGAGAGAGGAGTGGAGAATCGATCTCCTTCTTGACGAAGCCTTCGTCTCTCAGCCTCAGACGAAGCTTTCGTAATCGAAGAATTTAGGGTTTCAAACCAAAAATCAGCTGGGACCTTAACGAGGAGAATTTAGGGTTTGGTAGTCAAATCGGGGGCTGGGAGAAGAGAATGTTAGCTGAGAGAGAAAAATTAGGGCATACTCTATTATTTCCTCAAAAGTTTCGATTTTATACGGGAGAGGGAGGGGGGTTATATTGGTAAATTCACTTAACATATTCTGTTCTCGGTTCGGTTCGACAACCAAACCGCAAAACCGAAAACCGAGCCAAAAAATCGATAATCCCTAAACTAAAAATCGACTTCTGAACCGGTATCAAATGCACTTTTTTGAAACAGTTTTCGGTTTAAACGACTTTTGCTCACCCCTATCTCCGCGGAGCTCCCGATAGGATTATATATATATATATAATTATATATATAATATATATTATACAAATATATATATATATATATATATATATATATATATATAGATATATATATATATATATATATATAATATATATATATATTGCATATGGCACTCTATTCAGAATGAAAGTGGCCGTTAATACAGCTTCTCCCCAGTAGCATTTTAGAAGACCTGCAGTGAGCAGCATTGAATTCATCATTTCTTTTAATGTTCGATTCTTCCTCTCTGCTACCGTTGGATTGAGGAGAATATGGAGCAGTAGTCTCGCATATGATCCATGTTCTTTGTAGAACGATGCGAAGTCATGAGACCTGTACTCTCCACCTCGATCACTTCTCAACCTCTTGTTGTTGTCCAGTCTGCCGTTCAGCTTCGGTCCTGAACTCTCTGAACTTCTCGAAGGCTTCGTCTTTAGACTTGAGCAAGTATACGAACGCGTATTTGAGAAGTCGTCGATGAGGTTATGAAATACTTCATCCCGGCCTTCGTAGAGAATATTTGAAGTCACAGATATCAGAGTGCACCAACTCAGAAGATCTGTGCTTCGATTGACCCGATAACCACTCCGGCACGTCCACCTTCTGATTATTCAACGTTGACAGAAATGATGAAACTCAATGCTGCTAACTATGGGTCTTCCTCAATGCTAATGGGGAGAAGCTGCATTGACGACCACTTTATTCTAAATAGAGTGCCGTATACAACTTCGGATGCAACTCCTCATGAACACTGGTTCAAAGTCAGACCTAACTTGAATGTCATTCGAGTGTGGGGGTCTCTGGCTTATGTGAAGCTCCCAGATCTGAAGATAGATTCAGAAGCTGGGGACTAGGACTACGAAGATGATCTTCTTGGGGTATGCCGAGAAGAGTGATGCTCGAAGATTTCTTGATATTGAGTCAATCATATCATCGAATCTCGTGAAGACAATTTGCAAGGCACAAGTATTGTTCTTACGGATAAACCGGAGAACAATAAGGGTGCGCAAGAAACTAAAGTTTTCAATAAAGAAGTAGTCCAAGAAGATGTTGTTGAAACACGGTGAACCAGAACTCGAGAGCCGTCATCGAAGCGAGCGAGGAGGCCGAAGAACTTCGAAGATGATTCACCTATCATGTGAAGCAGATCCGCTTACCTATGATGAGGCGATGAAGACCAGAGATGATATTTTTTGGAAGGAGACGATTGACAATGAAATTGATTCCATCACATCAAAATAACAATTGGATGTTGGTTGATCTTCCTGAAGGAGCAAAATCCATCGGATGCAAATGGATCTTCAAGAAGAAGAAGAAAGCAGATGGAACTATTGACAAGTTCAAGGTAGGTTGGTGGCCAAGGGTTTTTCTCAGAAGCAGGAGATCGACTACTTGACACGTATGCTCCAGTAACCCGGATGACCACCATCAGAATGTTGATTGCTCTCGCAGCGATACATAAGATGGTGATACATCAGATGGATGTGAAAACGGCATTCCTGAATGGCGAGCTGACCGAAGAGATCTACATACAACAACCAGAAGGGTTTGTCATCAAAGGTCTTGAAGACAAGTCTGCAAGTTGGTGAAATCTCTGTACGGTTTAAAGCAAGCTCCCAAAATATGGCATGAGAAGTTTGACAAAGTCATAAGATCAAATGGCTACGGGTCAGTGAAACAGACAAGTGTGTCTATACGAAGTTTGCTGACGGAAGATGAGTCATGTTTGTCTATACGTGGATGACATGCTAATCCTAGGTACGAATATGCTGTGTCACGGAGACAAAGAAAGTTCCTCTCGACGAAGTTCAGTATGAAGGACTTGGGGGATACTGATGTTATCTTGGGACTCAAGATCATCCGGACAGACACTGGACTAGCGCTGTCACAGTCTTATTATGTGAGAAGATGATCATCGTTACGGGTATCAGGATCTTCCAGGGATCGATACGCCGTACAAGTGTGATCTGAAACTGAAGTCTAATTCAAGGGAAGCGTTAGGCAGCTGGATGTATGCAAGCGTAATCGAAAGTTTGATGTATGCTACTACTGCCACAAGGCCTGACATAGCTTTCGCTGTGGGAATGCCGAGTCGTTTTACGACAACCCAGGCATTGAGCACTGGAAAGCTGTGAAAGGGTTATGAGATATCTCAAAAAGACTCAGTCATATGTAGCACTACAGCGAAGATCCGCCGGTAGTGGAAGGCTTCAGTGATGCCAGTTGGTGCTCAGAATTAGAGAGCGAGAGGTCCACAGGTGGATTCATATTCATAATAGATGGAGCTGCTATATCGGGAAGTCGAAGAAGCAGACTATGCTCTCGCGATCATCTATGAAATCTGAGTTCTTTGCACTTAATATCGCAGCAGATGAAGCAGAGTGGCTTCGGAAGCTCATGTATGATCTTCCAGTGGTTGGGGCGCAGATACCGGCAATTCCAATATACTGCGACAACCAGGCGACTGCAGCGGTGGCATCGAATGATCTCTTCAACGGAAAGAAGAGAATGTGCGGTTGAAGCACAGGGCAGTGAACGATCTCATCAAGAGAGGTGTTATTACATGGATTGTGTCGGAAGTCAAGAGAACCTGGCGGATCCGTTACAAGGGACTCAAGCGCCAGCTGATCGATGACACAGCTTGTAAAATGGGCTTGAAGGCATTCTGATATTGTGTTATTACATTCCTACCATAAAGTTTTATGCTATTAGTTAAAAGAGAAATCTACTAGGCATCTAGCTTTTGGTTCAAGGGAGGACTTTAACCAGAAGAATATCAGGAACGGTGGGTACTTGTCCTATGTGACATGGAGAGGTTACGGACCTACAACCACTGTTGTTACTATTATTTTCTGCGGAAAAGGATCCTGTGGGAAGGTTGGCTTAAATGCCTTAATGAGTTCTCAGGCAGAGTGAATGCCTGGGAGTGCTTTACAGGAAGCACGGTAGCGCAGCAACAAGGAGTGTAACTCCATGCTACAGTGGGGTGACTCCACATGAGGTTCCCAGGTAGGGGTAATGCCTCGACTTTGCAAGCCAAGTCACAGCGGAGTAGCACCGCAATAGGCAGGTAGCCTAATGCTGTATGATAATCGTAATAAAGAGAGGTAGACAGCACTAAAGAGGATGATGTCCTCATGTTACAGTGGCATGACACCACGAAGAGGTACCAGGTAGGGTAAAGCCTCGGCTTTGCGAGCCATGTCATAGCTGCGTAACACCGTACGAAAGCGCAAGGCTTCATGCTGGGTAGTTGGCACTACAAAGAGGCCTGTGACCTCATGCTAGTAGTATGACACTACGATGAGGTACCCAGTGGGGTAAAGCCTCGGCTTTAAGCCATGTCATAGCGGCGTAGCACCGCAAAGAAGCGCAATGTTTCATGCCATGACTCTTTATAAAGAACTCACCTATAGTGTATGGACAGAGATCAGGCTGTCTCTTGAGGGTAAACTTGTAGACGCCCAAAAATTATACACTAAAACCAGGCTGGCACAAGGCCTTCAATGTGCAGCCAGAAGTCAGTTGATGTCATTATGTGAGTAGGAAGAAGTGCAGTTATGGTGCAGAATTCAAGGCTTAGTCCATTCTTGTATCATGCTGTTATTTAACCTATGCGGAAAGATTCAAGTCGTAGCGACATCTCTCCTAATGCATGATGGACAGTTACTGTGGGGAACGCTCAACCCATATTGAGATATGTGGAAGATTGTTGGTGTTTTTGCCTTTGGACTAGAAAAGATAATCCCACATCGGCTACACCAAATGGTGAGTATCTCAATATAATGCATTGCTTGTGTTAAGGTGTGCACATGAGGTGTAGTAGGGCACAAGTTTGTGCCATGTGGGAGTATTTTCCTAGAAGGAAAAAGAATTAAATCCAACAAGGATGCAAGTTAATTTTTGTTGTGCGGACTCGGACTCGGACTCGGATGCGGACTCCAGGATGTCTCGTGCATGCACGGGAGTGTTCGGGGGTAGACGTGGACTGGCACACTTCTATGCTGATTGTGGATGATCTAAAATATCAAACCTATTTTTGAGTATTGGTATTTTAGTCCCACATCGGATAGGAGAAGAGGTGAAGTCTCAACTCTACTTATAAATAGAGCCCCTTGGCCTCCTTTGAAAGATGCACCAAGAAGAGAACTAAGGGAGTCTGTAAAGTCCAAGAAGCCCGTTCAAGTCTCAAATATGACTTACGAGCGTTCCAAAAGTTCTTCGTGAACTTGCTGGTTCCTGGAAGCAGATCGTGTTGGGACGAATCTTGCTTTGAGCAACGGTGATCTTAATCACCCCAACAAGAACCTTTCCTCTTTCTTTCTTCTTCTTCTCCTTCATCTAAGTTGTAACTCAGTTCTGTCTGTCTGCAACTGCGATTGCAAGGAAGAACGTTAATATTATATATATATATATATATAATATCTTATATATATATATATATATATATATTTTTTTTTTTTTTACGTTATATATCTATATATATATATATATATATATATATATATATATATATATATATATTATATATATATAGTCTGACCAGCTCGTCGGTCACCAGATCGTCGCAGCCGCCATCACTGGATTATGTGAAAAAATCGTAATAAATTCAGATACGAGGGACACCAATACTCGTCCGGAGCTCATCCGGAAGGTTCTCCGACAGATCCCAAAATCAGCAGACACTAGACACACAGCCTGGAGGACTTTTGATAGTCCGTGCTATCCTGATCTTTCGTGGAGTTTGCAGAAGCCTTCTATTTTGTTCTTCTTCTTACTTCACGCTTACTTGTAAAGGCTTCGGCATTTTTGCACCTTGATTTGAATAAAATGGAGGTGTTTGAGTATATATATATATATATATATTATATATATATATATATATATATATTATATATATATATTAATTTTATTTTATTTTGAACCCCACGTACACACACAACTGGGGGACCGAACTTTGCCGGTCCTGGGTGTCCGCTCTAATACCATTAGGCTAGAGAGCTCATATATATATATATATATATATATATATATATATATATATATATATATCCACTCTAATACCACTAGGCTAGAGAGCGCGCTCTCTCTCTCTCTCTCTCTATATATATAATATATATATATATATATATGCGCCAATGACCTCTAGCTCAGTGGTTAGAGTGAGGCATATCCCCCACCCAGAGGTTGCAGGTTCGAACAATTGGGAAAGTACATTTAATTCCATGTGGAGGATTAATGTTGGGACAACCAGAGTGCAGGCCGGTTACGGGTGCGGTACGATGCATGTGCGGGCCTTCTTGCTGGGAGTGTGGCCTTTGGGCCGGGTTTGTAGGCCTTCGGCCAGGAGTCTGAAACACAATTAACTCTTTCAATATATATATATATATATATATCTATATTATATGTCCAAGGGGTCGTGGCCTAGTGGTAGCGACGAGGGCTCCCCGGACGGAAGGCCCGGTTATAATCCCCCCTTAGGCGTACGGCGCACGCGCCTAAGCTCCATTAAGAAGGACACCAATATATATATATATATATATATATATGCGCGCACGCATGCACCACCATTGAGGCAGCCTATACAAAGGTCCGTACAACCAAATGTTGATCACAAATCAAAAGGACAGAATCCTCCAAAAGAGAGACTCCATCCTAGCCAAAAAACAACCGGACACTAGAACCAACTACTCCGCTTTCCTGCTCCTATAAACTCTTGGGATCTTCTTTGCGTCGTGGAAACAATTCCCATTAGCCTTTTGTACTTGGTGGATTTCAAAATCAATCATTTCTTACTTAATTTGTACTCCTCGTACCTGAATTTGTTCTAATTCTTCCAAAGCACGAAAATGATGGCATCGAGACGATGTTCCTACCATGGCGGATTCCCCCCACCCCACATTTGTAGATGGCCAGTAAGCCTGGATTGCAGAATCCCACATTGCACAACCTGTCGAAATCCTAGATTTTCGCAGCCAGCTCACCTTCGACAAATAGATATGCAGACTCACCTTTGGGCGAAGAGCAGCAGTGGCACATTGAGGCAATATAAATCCCAATTTTATAAGAATATCCATAGGGATTTTAAGTCTGATGGCACTCTCTCTTCTCTATCGAAGTTGCATGATGTACATACGCTACACTCTTACTGTTGTTGATCCTTTGGCCAGAAGCAGACGTGTAACCCTTCAGAACATTAGACACCACTCCAATTGAGTCAATGTCCCCTACCGAGAAAATGATGATGTCGTCTGTGTACGCGAGGTAGGTGATGATGCATGGGGCAGCCGCTAGCCGTGTGGAAATACTTTGAATCTGGGAATGCTCGGCAAGAGGTTCAGATTGCTGCTAAATGCTTCAGCCATAATTATAAAAATCGAAGTAGACAGAGGGTCACCACCACAGAACCAACAATTCGACACTACCCTCCATATGATGTCAATCCATGCCTCCACGAATCTAAAACCTCTGAACACCCATATCATGAACTGTCAGTCAAGCCGGTCATAAGCTTTCTCTATGTCTAATTTAATAGCTATGTTACTGCCTCTGTTTGAATGTTTAAGACAGTTGACCATTTCTGAGCCAGCTATGTTAGAAATGATTTTGTTAAGGACAATACACATAATTAGCGGCCTAAAATCAGCGAAGGATAAAGGGGATGTCTTCTTAGAAATCAACACTAATGCCGTACTGGAGATGGCCTTCGGGAGGTCAGACCCTGCATGAAGATGGCTACTGCCTCGCAAATGTCATGGCTAACAATGTCCCAACATTGGATGAAGAAGAGGCCGGTAAAGCCGTCAGGTCCCGGGGCACTGTCTTTACTGAGGCTCCAGACATTATCTTTGATTTCCTCGAGAGAGGGGACACAGAAGCTATTGGTTATCTTCTTCCGATAGAAAGGATGGAATGACCTTTAAGAAGTCGTGTTATAATGATCCGCTCCTTGGCGAACAACTGAGTGTAGAATGTATTTGCCGCATTTTGAATGTCTTCAAGCTTGTTTAATGCAACACTGTTGCTATCACAAATGCTGTTGATGTACATATGTTTCCTTCTTCCCTGACACAAGCATCGAAGAATTTGGTATTTTTGTCTCCATCCGTGTCCCACTTGATCCTAGCCTTTTGGTGCCAAAATTCCTCTTTCGTCTTGAGATGTTGTTTCAACAAGGCCCTAGCTAATTGCATAGCTTTATGTTCTCCGTCGTATCAGAGGATGAACGTGCCCTCAGCCCTAAAGCATCGTCTTCACGTCTCACCTCCTGAAAGATATCTCCATATGTATCCTTGCTCCAAGCAAAGAGAGCTTGTCTAGTGGCCTTCGGTCGGAGGGTCACCCTGATAAGGGGGTTGGTAGTGAATGTAGAGCCCCAAGCCGACTGAACCACCTCCGCAAAGCTAGAGTGTTTAGTCCATAGATCGAGGAAGCGGAAGGCCTTGACCATTCACTCGAACGATTGCATCTGCAACAACAACGGGGCATGGTCCAACTCGATGGAGTTCAAATGCGACAACTGCATTCTCATCGCCTTGTCATCTCAACATGATTGGCCAGAGCTCTGTCCAGCCTAGACCTTTGGCAATGCATGCCCTCCTGCATATTACACCATGTAAAGAAATTGCTACTGAAAGGAAGAAAGTAAAGACCCGCTTCTAGGATGAATTTCGAGAATTCATTCATGTCCGAAGAACCAAGAGGCCGCTACCCACCTTCTCCGCTCTATCTGTGACCGCGTTGAAGTCTCCCATACATATCTATGGATGCTGGCCTTGAGGATCGATATTACAGATCAGATGAGCCCATAGAAGTCTACGTTCACATTGTGTGCATCTGCCATGCACCACAGTGAACAACAGGCTGACCCCAATGCTCCGCATGTCTATATCCACCGTCAGTGCCTGGTCGAAGTCGTCCACTAAATAGATGGAAGCGTCCGATCTCGAGAATATCTAGATGTCCCTGCAGCCGGCCACTGCAAACAAGAAGCCAACTTTTATTTTGATTTTGTTCAGTCGACAAGCCGGCAATTTCGGTTCGATAATGGCTAAAATGGAGATCTTATGAACTCTACACAAAATTTTGATTCTTCTGATGGTGGGCTTGTTAGCGACGCCCTTGCATTCCATGTAAGGATGTTAAACATGTGGGGGGTTAGGAGGAGGGGGGAGGAGGAGGAGGGGGAGGAAGGGAAGGTGCCCCAATAGACAACATGTAGCCGATCGAGATCGAGTCATAGGAGAGGCGTCAGCTCTGAGTTTTTTTAACCCCTACGATGCCGTTTCGAAACCTGAATCAGAAGGATAACTGGATCCCTGGTGGGCTTTGATAATTGGGTTGGATCAGACTCAGTGTGGAGAGGAGACTGGAGACTACCTACTCTAGTAGGAGATCCTCACTCTACGCCAGCAACCTTATCCACCACACTAGCAGCATCCTGTTGTTGGCATCTGGGTGATACAGGGGATATATAGAGGTTGTCTCTCTCGAAAGAGGGAGAGTATCCCCGTCGTCTTACTCCCTATATCTGAAGCTGCTGCGCACACCCCTTTGTCCAGACCAGGAGTGGAGTCATCCTCTTAATGCTAGGGGCATTCACAACCCCAACAATGACCTCATCCTCCAGGCCTCCTTCCTAGCCGTCTGAGCTGCGGAAGACACACCAGCATCCGAAGCCAAATTGGGAGAAGGACTTTGATCGGCCGAAGGGATGAGCTGAGACCACTCATTTCATGCTCTTGCTTTTTGTTCGACTGTTGGCAAGCCTTTAAGGGTGTTTGGGATTTGCAATACAAGGGGATGGCTTCATACTCAACTTTATGTACGAAAGTTCCTCTTTCAGGCAATTCTATGCAAATTTGTGAAGGTAGAACCCTGCCACATCCAGATCCATGCAAATTCTGGCTCTGCTGGGTTGATAAATTCTTTAGTGGCTCTATCCAGTTTAAGGGGGGATCCAATAATTTATCCACATTAAACAACGCCAATTTTGCAAAAAAAAAAAGGGAAGCCCAGGAAACGAAATCCACATAGGAGCTATGGGAGTTTCTATTTCTGGGTTGAAGTGTTGGGACCATATGAAGATTCTCAAAGGGACGCGCTATGAACCACATATCTTTGCTTCGCGCCTAGGAAAATCAACCTCAAAGGAAGGCAGAATCAGAATGTGCTTAGGATCGATCACGCCTATTGATACCTTACTTGCAAACCTGATATTCTCGAATGCGGTTCTAACGGCGGCAATGGAGGACGGGAATGGAAGAACTTCCCAACCAACGGTAGTCGAAACGGAACCAAGAGGGAGGCTATGTCTTGCTCGTCAAACACAATCGAGGCATACCATCATGAGAGGATGGTTCGCGAGAAGGAAGCTCCAGAGATGGGAAGCTAGGTTCTTTAAGCTGGACCGTATCTGCAAAGGACCGTGGCACCGAGGCCCCTTGCTCCGTCGTCACGCCATTCAAGCGGAGGCAAGAATAAGGGTGCAGGGAGCCGATGGCTGGTCTAATAGGCCCTGTCGCTGTAGACATCGACAGCGGTAGCCAGTTATTGCTCGCCAGGAGACGGCGTGGGTGGTGTGTGTCGGGGGGGGGGGGGGGGGGGGGGGGGGGGGGGGGGGGGGGGGGGGGGAGGTAGAGAACCCGGGACCTAGATTTTCTATTTATGTGCTGTTTATATATATATATATATATATATATATATATATATATATATATATATATATATATATCCCGCGGGGGGAGCCCCACCAAAGTCCCACCCACTACACGGTAGATGGGGGTGGGGGGGGGGGGGGGGGGGGGGGGGGGGTGGGGCCCGTGCGCCCGCTGCTAGACCGAACGGTTGAGGGCGGCGGGGCTCCCGATCCGGACCCTATATATATATGTGTGTGTGTGTGTGTGTGTGTGTTTCACATATTTATAATACTTAGGAAGCGCACCGTTGGGGTGCAACCTGTTGGGTACACTAGGGGTCCCATGGGGATGGGCACGGTTCGAATCCCCCCTTAGTGTTGCTCGTCGGCCCGGAGAAAGGACACCGCAAAATAAAACTTAGGAAGAGCAAATAGTAGATTTCTTAGTTTGTTTTTCTTCTTCTATAGATAATTACATAACTACCGATATTAAATTTAATGAATAATAAATAATATTATAGTAAGCATAGATGAGGACATTTTTGGAAAAAAATTCCACGGTGAAATATACTTGTCTCATTATATAGTATAGATATATATTCGAAGAAAGTAAATTTTATAGATAAACACTATGGTTACAACTATGATCCAACAAAGACTACAAAATAGGACATCTGGGATCTAGGCATATATATTTTTGTACGAAAAAATACAGAGGGAAAACCCCTCAAAGATACGCCGATTTTGCTCCCTCCACGCATGCCAGATCAACATCCAAAAAATAAGTGAGTCAACGATATCATCTCACTCTACTGCCTTTCTAAGCTTTAACTTCATTCGTAATAGACGAAAGATCTCTGCTTTGCGCAGTGGATAGCCCAAACTTAGAACTCTGAGAGCTCCAAATATCATATACAAAGTCACAAGCAAAAATAGATGATCCCTAGACTTCATCCTTATTTCCATATAAGCAGCACTTTTTTCTTCGTAGGGAATCCCAGACATAGTAAGCCTATCTCGAGTGATAAGTCTATTCCTGATCGTTTTGTAAAGGTGCATGAAAATTTTGACCATCGTCCCTTTCGTCAACACCACCTCAGCCTAATGAACCTCCTCATGTTATATCCTAATCTGGTTCACTGTAGTTTGGAACTTGAGGGAGCCTCTTTTTATATCTTTCTAAATCTAATAATCTTGTAACCCCTGCCTATCAATCTCTACCACGCGAATGTCTTCCACATGAGCATCCTCGATCAAACGGCTCTGCCACTTCCAGTAGAACCCATCAGCTCATAAATATGACATCTCCCCTCTCGATCAAGCCCACGGGTCATGTCAAATGCTGGTTTGAGTCCCAGAACATATCGCCCTAGTCAACTTTTCCTTAGCCCATAGCCTCATAACTAAAAGTGATTTAACCATGACCGAGTAGTTGTTGTTGCTACTAGTCGACCATAAGTCCCCTTTCGAAGATTTCTTCCCTTAACAAAGTTCGTCCAAAGGGACTTTCTATTGATGAATCTCCAGAAAAGTTTGAGGAAGGCCGTTTCTTTGAGGAGACACGGATCTCAGCCCACCTCCTCCCTCCTTTTTAGGATGACATAATTTCTCCCAACTAATAGCATGTATGCCCCCTCTCCATAAGAAGTCCATACACATTCTTTAAATCTTCTTGATCGTGCCTTTGGGAAGCATAACGACCTGGATCCAATACATAGCAACCGCCAAAATAATAACTTTGATAAGTTCAATTCTAACCCCAAAGGACCACATATGCGCTACCATCCTTTTAATCTCGACTGCATGTAGTTGAGAAGACCCTGCACTCCATTTTAGAGGCATAATTAATCGATTGGGGAAGGCCCAAGTACTTAGCAGGAAGCATCCCTTCTGTAATGCCTATCTTGGCCAGCCAAGCCTCTTTATTCCCACAAACAAGTACGATTCATGAACATTTGACTCTTGTTTTCTGTTCAGCTGCAGATCTGAACAACTCTCCAAAGTATCGAATATGACCTTGAGCGTGTCAAAGGACATGTTCGAAGGCTCCACGAACACCAACAGATCATCAGCTTAATTAGGTAAGATACCGTTGGTTCGTCTTCCGAAATAAGTGGGTAATCAGCCCGTCCACTGTCGCATCATCCAATAGGCAAGTGAGGAACTCCATCACAATCGCAAAGAGATAGGAAGAAAGGGGATACCCTTGTCTCAGGCCTATGTTGCTGCGAAAACCCTCCGGCTAACTTCTAAGAATTATGGAGAAAGAGGGAGGACAGACACATTCCCTTACCCTGTCTATCCATAGTTGTCAAAACCATACATAGCACATGTGACAAAGGAAGTCAAAATTGACTATATCATAATCTTTTTCTTAGATCTAGCTTCAAGCATGCTTTGTTACCCCCTGCTTGTGAAAATATCTCACAAGCTTGTAGGCAAGCAAGCAGTTCTTCGAGATAGAGCCCCCTTCGATAAAGGCCATCTGATTGTGAGAAATAAGCTATTGCATGAAAACCTCATCCGATTACACATAATGTGAGTAATAATCTTATATAAGAAGTTGCAACATGCAATAGGCCTTAAGTCTTCCAACGAAGTCGCTCCCTCCACCTTATAATCAAGACAAAAAAGTATGGTTAAGCTCCTTAACCAGCTTACTAGAGTTGAAGAACTCCCTCACCGCTCTATAGAACTTCCTCCTTGATCATATTCCAATGTTTTTTTGAAAAAAACAGACCCAAAACCATATGGCCATTGTGGTTTGTAATGCCTCAGTCCCAAAATGAAGGAACTAACGTTAATATGCCAACTACATATCAAGTGGACTCCAGCCCTACTCGAATACGTATAAGCTGTCTTGGTTTCTAAATCTAATTATCAAATCAACTAATAGATTCCTATCTTAATCCACAGAATAATTAATATCAAGAATAAATAATATGTGTCATGTTTGTAGCCAATTTTATACGTTTGAATAGACCCGATGAACAATATAGGTCATAAAACTATGCTAAAGAGCAGAATACAAGTAATCGACAAAATATAAAATCATGATAAATACCTGAATCTAAAATAGCAATACCACCATGATCGACGAACTTTTCCTACATGACCGACTACCTGGAGAGATCACAAGTCCTTAGAGGACATAACAAGGTACAGAAAACATGCCAATGTAACAATAAAGAAAATATGAACTAAAGGGTAACTACTATAACCAGTCTAAGTGATATGTACATGAGAATACGTTTCGATATCAGGCTTCAGGCCACTGAGTCATAAGCTCCTCAGCAGGCAAACACCAGGCACCATATCGTGGGACCAGGCAAACTAGACAAGCAACACTAGAGCTCTGCTATAGAGACAATGGCAAAGTTGAATAAAACAACCAAATTCCAACTATGGAAATGAGGCCAAACTAT
Organism: Iris pallida; assembly: GCA_029216955.1. Classification (NCBI taxonomy): domain Eukaryota; kingdom Viridiplantae; phylum Streptophyta; class Magnoliopsida; order Asparagales; family Iridaceae; genus Iris; species Iris pallida. The sequence continues at coordinate 62,765 of JANAVB010029553.1, forward strand.
AAAAATAGCCTAATATGACAGTCATGTTCTCCCCAATCCATGTCTAGATTTAGTAAGTCGAGTCAAGTCCAATGTAGCAAGTCACAAGTGCAAGTAATGAACTAGTATCCTATCACAAAGTCCATAACCACGAATACTCATATAGACTCCGTATCATGAATCGTGTCGGTGTACTGTGGTATATCATGTCAATGAACACGAACAACATACATCATGCCTAGTATCGATATACAATGTCATTAGAATGACATCGACACTCGAACATGATTTGGCCGCTAAATACGACCAATCCTACGTCCTAACAATATTGATCAAGAAATAAATGCAACAAAAAAGAAAAAAGACAGTAAACCGTAACGTTGGCAAGGTACACTTGCCTACAATCTCTAAATGTAAATATATGGTCCGACTCCAAGATCTTTGCTCACTCTGTCACGTACACCTATCATAATAAATATACTATTATTGACATGCTTATGTCATACCATATATGGACTTACCATATATTGACTAAATAATATATACTCTACTAGTCACATTAACTATTCGGCTCAATCTAGCATATGTAGCATTAAATCTATTCAATAAAGTAATATTTTTATAACATGAAATATGTTCTTATTTCTGGAAAAATATTTATAAATAATTTATAATAGTATTTAGTCTATTTAATCCATAGGAAAATAGGTATACAAGTCTCATATTGATCCGACGTTAATAATCACCAACTTGTTTAATAGTTTCATACCCGAAACAAATATTTGTAAACAAACAAAAAATATATTAGAATATAGATTTTATGACAAAATAAATATAAAAATATTTTAGAATAGTTCCTTAGGGTTCCGAGTCCAAAAATACATATAGATTCTAGTTTTTTTTTTGGTGATCCAACAACAATACGATGAACACAGATTTTATTAAAATATAAAATTTCCACCAAGTGGCACAAATGTTTATGGGATAGAAAGATTAGGATGTTGTGTTACCAAAAATATTTGAAAGGTCGAAGTGCTCCGTAAGTCGTTGAAAACTCGCCCGCAAAAGAATTGGTTCAGTCTGGACACCCTGTTGCAAAACGAACGCCTTAGACAAATCGTGCAAAACCACGTGGGTGGCTAATTAGAGATGACAATAGACACGTAGGGCTTCGCTTTAGTTTTTTTGCGAGAAATAGAAATCATAAAGTATATGAAACCTCGTGTACAAGTCAGCCTACATGCTGTGACAAATTCAGCACAAGTTCGGTCGACTTCGGGTGCCTTCCATGCCTTGTACCAACTTTTTAGGGCTGTGTGTCAGCTTGGGAAGGTGCTACGATGTTAAGGGGTCTTTAGAAGGCATTTGAGGTGGTAGAAGGTTTGAAGGATGAGTTTATGAAGGGTTTATGTCGGGTGGGAATTAATGTGTAAAAATGAGAAATCCCAAAAGGAGGCGCACGATTTGGAGAGAATAGAGGGTAGGGCCAGCCCTAAATTCTGATTAATGTATAAATAATTAATTTTTTAAAGGTTGTATTCATTAGGAATTAGTTTGGTAAGATTTGGAGGAGATTTGATTGACCCATCAAAAGATATGCAATATTGTGTCTTCAAGAGATTTAAATAGTTTCTAAAAATGGAAACGAAAGATTTGATTGGATTTAAACCATTTTGCTGCACAGAATCCAATAAAATAAATCTAAATTAATTCTAATAGGTCATGAAAACCTATCATAGGCTTTAGCAAGGTTCGTTGACCTAGTTTTGGGCCGGTACGATTTATTGAACAGAAATAGGCTCCGAAAGACTAATTAATAGGTCTTGTGTGCCATTTGAAAATAAATAGCGTATAAGAACTAAATTTAGTGGCACACTAGTGGCATGTGCGAAGTATTTGGATCGGGTTTGGGCCTTAAATTGGAATTAGAAAAGTACATTGGAATTACGGTGAAGGCTAAAATGACCATTTTTACCCTAAAGTTGTGCAAGAAAAATATAGTAAAAGGGAACATGTTTGAGTGGGATATGATATACCAAAATGAAGGTGGACTCATCTAGAAAACGAATATGGAACTTCTTTCAAGAAATTGGCTAATGCTACGCTTCAAAAATCAAAGCTACGACAAAGTGTATTTATAATCAAAATATAAAAAGTCACATTAAATAAAATAAAAAATCCCAAAAATTAGGTTGCTTACAATCTACCCACCTTAAAAGAATTTCGTCCTCGAAATTAAAATAATTCTCACTAATAAAGAAATAGCTCAAAGGGGTACGCTATATCATTCTCCTATCACATATCCTTAATAGTATGACTAACAATCCATCATTTCCAGTCTATAGGAGCTATGCAATATTTACTAGTACGCCTAACCCTTTTGCTTGTCTACTAGATAATGGTTATGTTACTGCTAATCCATGCTTACATATGCTACCTTGGCAACTACTTACCTATTGCCTAATCTTCTAGTCATGGTTGCTAATAGGTATTTTCAAAGTTATTCCCTTCTATATATCGGTATGTCTAGTCTAACACAGTCATATCCAGTCTACATACTATCCCTAGATCGACACCATGGTATAACCTATCATGTATCCTTTTAATAGGAATATCCCAAGTAAGGTCTTTCAGGCCACTATCCAGTGTAACTTCAATTCCTGACCTATACCTACTATCATGATTTCTATATCGTTCAAGCGAAACTTCCTCCACCTTGATACAATTATAGAATTTCTATGAGGTTCTGTATCTATCTTAAGTACAGTGCTTATGGACTCATTCTATTTTTAGTAAGACTTTTGAATCCTTTCACTATAGTCTTTAATATGGGTGATCACACTCTAACTAGGAACCGTATCTAATTCTAATTTTTTTACCAGATATTCTTCCAAGATCATTTTGATTGAGAACCCTATCTTATCTTTCTTACAAAACCAAATTAAACTGTGGTATACCTCTAACCCATCTCTATCTAATAGGGAAGTCTATCCTACCTCTATTACCTTAAACAATCAATCTCGGTTAAGATGTTCTAATAACTACCTTCTATTTTATGATAAAATACAATCCAAAGGAGTGACAAGCACGAGCATTTATCCTTCCAAAATAGGGAAAGACAAAAATTCATGGTAAGGAATTCAATAAAGATGATTGAATGCAATTTTCAAGTTCCTAGGGCGATATAGAAAATTCAATTTTTTTCCCAAAGCAATTGTGGATTGAGATCCTAATATACTATCCTATCGCAGGCCCGCTCGGTAGAATAATGTATCCGAAATGGCTAACTCTTCCTGCGTGGGCCACCAAAAAATATGTAACGCCCCAGTCCTAAAATATGAAGGAACTAGGATATGTTAACATGTCAGCTACGTACCAAGTGGACTCCAGCCCTACTCGAATACGTATAAGCTGTCTTGTTTTCTACATCTATCTATCAAATCAACTAACATATTCCTATCTCAATCCACATAATAAGTAATAAAGAATAAATAATATGTCATGGTCTGCAACCCATTAATATATATATATATATATATATAATTATATATATATATATATATATAATATATATATAATTATAATATATATATATATTTGAATAGACCCGATGAACAATATAGGTCTATAAAACTATGCTAAAGTGTAGAATTCAAGTAATGGATAAAGTATGAAATCATGGTAAATACCTGAATCTGAAATAGCAATACCACCATAATCGACGAACTCTCCTGCATGACCGACTACCTGGAGAGAACACCAGATCCTCAGGGGACATAACAAGGTACAAAAAATGCCAATGTGAGAGTAAAAAAAATCTGAACTAAAGGGTAACTATAACCAGTCTAAGTGATATGCACGTGAGAACACGTTCCGGATACCCAGGCTTTAGGCCACTAAGGCTCACAAGCTCCTCAACAGGCAAACACCAAGGCACCATGTCGTGGGACCAAGGGCAACCTAGACAAGAAACACCAGAGCTCTGCTACAAAGACAGCGATAAACTTGAAGAAAACAACCAAGTTCCAAGAATGGAAACGAGGCCAAACTAAAAAAATAGCATGATATGACAGTCTTGTTCTCCCCATCCTATGTCTAGATCTAGCAAGTCGAGTCAAGTCCAGTATAACAAGTCACAAGTACGAGTAGCAAACTAGTATCCTCTCACAAAGTCCATAACCACGAATACTCATGTAGATTCCGTATCATGAATCATGTCAGGGTCCTGTTGTCAATCGTGTCAATGAACACGAACAACATACGTCATGCCTAGTCTCGATATACAATATCCAGAATGACTCGGACACCCGAACACGATTCAGACGCTAAATACCGACCAATCCTACGTCATAACAATAGTGATTAAAAAATAAATGCAACAAAAGGAAATGCAATAAACCGTAACATTGGAAAGGTACACTTGCCTGCAATATCCAAATATGAATATGTAGGAATGAGATGTAAAGCAGTATACCCTAGGGGGGTGAATAGAGTAGCAGCGGAATACTAGCTATTAAAAATTGTTAGTAGCAAGATCACATAAATATATCACAGATATGGAAATGTAAAAGTAGAGTGCAGAGGGCAACACAAACACAAAGATGTATACTAGTCTCCCTCTTGTGAGGACTAATCCAGTCGAAAGAACTCCAGCTTCCACTTGAAATCTACTATAGAAAAATGCAAGTTTTTATGCGAAGTCCTTGCAACTTCTATAACGTGAGCTTTGATCTGAAGCACTCGACCAACTTCAATTGTGAAGTATCTTACTTATTGTCAAGTCTCTTGATTACAATCACTCTGAAACTTCTAGACCGTACCGTACTGGAAAATCGACTAGAGGATTATAACTGGCTTGGGATTTGAAAATTAAAGCTTAAAGGCTTAGGAAGAACGTAGTAAGCTTAGAGAGAAGAGAAGAGAGAATGAATTGGTGTGTTGAAATGGTAGAAATTTTTCTCTATTTATAGGTTTTTCAAAGCGAAAATTCAGGCAGAATTCGAACAGAATTCGAGAGAATCTCGGCAGATAGCCGTTGCATCCGTAACTACAGGGAGAATAAGTTCAAAATATAACTTTCCACCAATCAAACTCGAGCCAAATTCGGGGCGAATTCGCCCAGAGTTCTGTTGATACAGAATGGGTGATTTTAATGGGTATTTTGAAAACATTTTTTGGGTAACCTTTTTGCCAGCACGACTTGGTGTACATTGTATTTCCTAGACTCAATAAAATATGAAAAATATATTGAATTTGATAAATAAAAAATACAAATGCAATAACAAAGTACGACTCCAAGTCTTGAACGGTACTAATAGCATTTCTAGCAGATCGTCCAAGTAGCCCTTATATCGAGATAGGGTTAAATTAATTATTAAAATCAGGTTTGATCATGACCAATGGGCCAACAATCTCTTATATTTTGATAATTGACAAACCTTGACCGATATAATATCTTGATATTTGATTTGACAAAAAATATATCAAAAAGTGGTTCGTTGTTTGGTACTGTCTTTTCTTTAAAAGTTTAACCTAAAAGAGATGTTAGATCCATTTCTCCTCTATTGTCACTTAGCAAAATAATTGCAAAGAGAGAAGCTCTCCCACAATTCATGCATAAGAGACGAACGTTGAAGAAATGCAGAGATAAAATATAAAGAAATAACATAAATTTTATAGGCATTTTTATGAATGAAGCAGCAGTAATGACATAGTGCTAAGCATAAAATGCAGAAGGGCATACCAAAAAGAAACAATACACACTGAATAATAGAAAATGCATAGTAATAAAGGTTTGAATACATCAACTCAGCATCTCAGAAACAGTCGAATAAGTGCTATAAAAAATAAATACTACTATCTTAGAATATCGAAGCATTTTCTAGGACACATAGACAAAATAGAGTCTAATCATCTA
>JANAVB010029554.1:0-35822 GCA_029216955.1 Iris pallida
GTCTGAGTTATATGATCAGTTGAGCCATGAGAGTGAAGATGTAACGGCTCGGGAAGCGACTGCCTCTCGTGGGGTCATTGACACGCGGAAGCAGATCCTTGAGCTTCAGAGAAAGTTAGCTTTCCTGGAGTCTGAGCTTGAGGCTGCCCGTACCGAAAGGGGGCTAATTATCCAGTAGGCTGACAGAGTTAATCGAGCTTCTGCTGGTCTGGAAATTGCCCTGAAGAAGTTGGAGGACGGCTGGCGGGCACACATGGACTTGGATAATGCAGAGCGGTTGTCCCAGGAGGCTGAGCGCCGAGCTAGGCAGCGGCTTAAACAGGGGACTACCTTGGTGAAGAACCGTCTCCTGGAATTATGTACCGCCGAACCATAGACGGCTTTTTTTCCTTCTTTTGTTTCTGTTCTTTTCCTTTCTTTTAGTGGGACGTTTTCCCTAGAACATGTAGTACTTTCGCCTTCCAAATAAAAGTATGCTTTATTCTACCCTTTATTTGTACTGCTTGTTGTGCCTGTGGTGTTATGGTGGTGTTCGCCCCGCTTGGGCGACTTGTTTGTGGACCTGTTACCTTTGTCATACCTGGGTTTTAGGTACGGATAACAAGTTTGATGGGGATACCTAGAACAATTCCACGGTAAGGTGGTCATGGACGTTCCGGGTATCAGGAGAACGAATGCCATGGAGCAGCTGGGCTCCCGGGACATGATGAGAAATGATGTGCATGTACTAGGAAACTTAGTACAGCATTTGTGGTCAGCATAGGACATTTGTGGGCCTATTATCCTTGGCGTACCTAGGTTCAGGATACGGATAATAAGACGAGGCAAAACCATCATACTTACTCAGAGGTAATGAGGACATGGCAAGTATGGGGGTTTTACCGTGGAGTCTTCCTACTCAGAGGTAATGAGGACATGGCAAGTATGGGGATTTTACCACGGAGTCTTCCTACTCAGAGGTAATGAGGACATGGCAGGAATGGACTCAGCGAAGGATATTTGTGGTCAATAGAGGACATTTGTGGACCTATTATCTTTGGCGTATCCTGGGTTTTTTTCTGTACAGATAATAAGTCGAGAGAGAACCAACATATTTACTCAGAGGTAATAAGGACATGGCAAATATGAGGGTTTCTTCGATGGAGCCTTCCCACTCAGAGGTGATGAAGACATGGCAGGAGTGGGCTCCATGAAGGGGTACATAGAACGAATCAAAGGTAATGAGGACATAGAAGTTCTATGTAGAGGGGTGATTTGTTTTTGGCGGAAGTGAAACGACTCAGAGGTAACATCGACGTGGTCATTTTGGAAATTTGTGGATCCGTTACCTTTTTTTGTGCACTGAGAGTACGGGTAGTGGATCATGAGAGGAGCTCTTTCAGAGAAATAAGTTCAGAGATATGGTCATACATGACTTACTATCTGAAAGAGTGACCGGAATGTAAGTTCAGAGGCACCTGCGGGTACATAACTCAGCAATCTGGGATATTTGGAGGAAGAATATGAGTTCAGCTGTACTGGAGGGTACATAACTCATCATTCTGGAAGATTTGTAGTCGGGATGTGAATTCAGCAGTACCACAGGGCACATAACTCAACACCCTGGCAGATTTGTAGTCGGAATGTGAGTTCAGCGGTACCAGCGGATACGTAACTCATCACTCTGGCAAATTTATAGTCGGGATGTGAGTTCAGCGGTACCAGCGGGTATGTAACTCATCAATCTAGGATTTTGTGAATATCGCTTAGACATAATATTTCTTCAGGAACTTGCCGTTGAGCAAGCCTCCGTTTTGTTTCGCGAGGCGGTAAGTACCGTTGGAGAATACAGCCTTAATGATAAATGGCCCTTCCCACATTGGCTAGAATTTGCTGACGATTTTGTGAGTCATAACTATCGGCCTCTGAACTGCCAGAACGAGATCGCCTACTTGGAATGTTCTGATTTTAACCTTCTTGTTGAAGGCTCCGGAGATGCGTGCTTGGTATAGCTCGATTCGTTGCTAAGCCAAGAGGCATTTTTCATCTAAGGCCTCCAACTCTTATAGCCGACGATGGTAGTTATCGTCCGTCATCAATTGGTAAGTGAGAGCGACGCAAAACCAGGGTATTTGAGTCTCCAATTGGAGAATTGCCTCACTCTCGTACACCAAGGAGAATGGTGTTTCCCTGTGACTGTTCGAACTGTAGTACGGTACGCCCATAAGCATTCACCAAGCTTCTCGTTCCAGTCGTGTTTGTGGGATGATACGAACTTCTTGAGCAACTTGATGATGGTTTTACTGAATGCTTCTGCCAACCCATTTGCTGCCGAATTGTATGGTGTTGAAGCAATATTTTGGATGCGGTGCTTGTCGCTGAACCGATAGAAGGCATGGCTTGCGAACTGTGAACCATTATCATGGATGATCCTTCGGGGCAGTCCAAAGCGATAGATGATGTGATGCTTGAGGAAGCTGATCACGTTTGAAGTTTTCATTTCTGCCAGCGGAACAGCTTCCGTCCATTTAGAGAAGTAATCTGTGATTGCGAGTATGAAGCGATATCCTCGGGAAGTGGATGGAGTGATTGGACCGATAATATGCATTCCCCATGCTTCGAATGGCCAGGATGCCACTGTCGGATGTAGAAATTCGGATGGCTGGTGGATGAAGTCCACGTGGACTTGGCAAGCTTTGCACTTTCTTGTATAGTCTATCGCATCTGCTACCATCGTGGGACAGTAGTAGCCCATTTGGCAAAGACGGTCTTATAATTTTGGGCCAGGCTGATGGGCCCCACAGATACCGTCATGAGCTTCGCGTACGGCTTCTTTGGCTTCTGTGTTTGACAGACATCGAAGCAATAATCCATCGTAGGATCGGCGATACAGCATTTTCGTCTCTGTATCGTAGAAGAATCTGAGGGAACGCCTTCTGATAGAGGTGGCTTCCTTTGGGTCCTCTGGCAGAATGTCGTAGACTACGAAGTCAATGAATGGCTGTCTCCAGTCTGGGACTTTGTCGATCATCTGAGCGGAATAACTCGCCATGAATTGAACGTTGTTCTTGGGAAAGACCAGTTCATGGCCTATCACATCCACCGATTGATGAGCATAGTTCGGAACCGCTAGGGAAGCGACAAGGCCAGCTAAGGCATCGGCTTCGATATTTTGGAGTCTGGAAACGTATTCGATAAAGAACCCCTCGAACGACGAGATGATGTTGATCGATATTTGGTGATAGGGGATCATGTCTTCATGGTGGACTTCGTATAAACCTCGGATCTGATTGACGATTAACTGTGAATCGCCGTATGCTTCAAGATATTCTACCCCCAGCTCTCTTGTAAGTTGGAGGCCAATGACTAAAGCATTGTACATGGCCACATTGTTAGAGCAGGGTTCTGTGAGGGAGTAAGCGTGATTGATCACCAGTCCGGAAGGAGAAACCAGCACCACCCCGACTCCGACGATGATATTGCCCTTGGGTTCGGTCCTTGAAGCGTCGTTGAAGAACATTCGCCATATATCATCGTGAGAGGCCGCATGCGAGTCGGCGATCTCATCTGGGATTTCTTTATATATTATGGCCGACTCCGAGCCTGGGTGGGCTGCTAAAAAGTCTGCCAGAGCTTGACCTTTAACAGCCTTTTGCGGGACGAAGATCATATGGTAGGGGGATAGTAATATTGCCCATGTAGCGAGGCGAGAACTGAGTGCCCCTAGTTTAGTCATGAGGACCCTGAGGGGGTTGACTCGTGATATCACATGTATGGTTTGCCCCGTAACATAGTGTCGCGTCTTTTGAATGGCGAACACCAGGGAGAGGCATTCCTTTTCTACGGCGGTATATCGGTGCTCTGGCCCAATCATCATACGGCTGAGGTAATATATAGCTTGCTCAAGGCCTGCATCGTTGTTTTGTGCTAGCAGAGCATCGAAGGAATGCTCCATTGCCCGTACATAGAGCATGAATGGTTTTCCAGCAACCGGGGCCACCAGGACTGGAGGGTTCGACAAATATTCTTTGATGCTGTTGAAGGCACGCTAGCATTCTTCATCCCATACGAATGAGACGCCCTTCTTCATGAGATGGGTGAATGGCTGACATCGCCCGGAGAGGTTGGAAATGAACCTCCTGATGTAAGCTAACCTCCCTTGGAGGCCTCAGAGTTCTCGAAGATTTCTCGGGGACCCATCTCCATGATTGCCTTTGTCTTCTCAGGGTCAACGTGGATACCCTGGGAGGTGATGATGAAACCCAAGAACTTTCCGCTGGATATGCCTAAGAAGGATTTTGTAGGGTTCATTTTCAAATTGTGCGCTCGCATTAGGTCGAACACTGTCCTTAGATCATGCAGATGATCTTCCTTAGAGCGACTTTTGACAGCGATGTCATCAATATAGCACTCCACTGTCTTGCGCAAGTGGTCCCTGAAGATAATGCTCATGGCTCTTTGATATGTGGTGCCAGCATTCTTTAAACCAAAAGGCATGAATGTGTAGCAGAACGTGCCTATTGGTGTTCGGAAAGATGTATGCTTTTCGTCGTCGGAAGACATCTTAATTTGGTTGTACCCCGAGAAGCCATCCATGAACGATATACGTTCGAAGCCGCAGCTGTTGTCAATCATGATGTCTGTGATAGGGAGGGGGAACTCATCTTTGGGGCACGCCTCGTTCAGATTGCGGAAGTCGATGCAGATTCGAATCTTCCCATTCTTCTTGAGGACCGGTACTATATTGGCGACCCAGTCCGGATGTTGCTCCTCACGAATGAAGTCGCTGGCTATTAGTTTGTTGACTTCGGCTTCGATTGCATCCATGATGCCTGGGCGGAAGCGTCGTTGTTGTTGTTTGACTGGCTTTGCATATGGCCGAATGTTGAGTTTGTGAAGAGCAATATCGGGATTTAACCCCGGCATGTCTTTATAGTTCCAGGTGAACACATCAATATATTCTTTGACGAGTTCCAGTAGTGATTCTCGCTCTTCGTCTGTCAGGCATTTACTAACGAAGATTGGTTTTGGAGAAGAGTCGTTGCCTAGATCCACTTGCATGATCTCATCTTTAGTAGGAGGCTCTTTTTGTTCAAACCGCTTCTCCTATTGTACATCCAACTGTTGGGCCCACGGCTCTAATTCGAGGAGTTCAGGAAAGTCTTCACCTTCTTTGTAAGCATCAGCGAACGCCATATTGACAGACAAGACCTATCTGAATATATCTCCTATGCTGATATCCGAATCTGAAGTTGGTGATCGGTTGAGTGTGACTGTCAGTCGCATTCCTCATCTGAGCTTTCAGGGTTCGTTGTAGGCGTAACATATCCCAGTCCGCATTGGGTCTTATTGTAGTAGTCCTGTGGTTTGCCAGCTGGGATTGGCGACTTTAAAGGTAATCGTCGACCAGTGCCGTACTTCAAACCTGGCGTAGTCTCCAGATCATACCCCTATTTTTGCATGAGATATTTGGATTGGGGGCTATATAGATAGAGTGACAGCCTCCCGACGTCTGATTCGAGATCGACTTCTTCTATGGTGAAAGGTTGTGGATCATTCTTCCGACCGAAGATGATTGGATGATCCCCTCCCTCGATTATGCAGTACGCATCTTCTGTGGGAGTGAGCCGATTTACGGTGTAAATATTTGTCACCTGTGTGTGTAGGTGAGCGCCTATACCATGTTCTATAGCATACATTGTACAAAGCTTATTAAGCTCGTTGTAGTTCAAAGATAGTCCTTTATTGATGAAGTAAGGTATCGTTTCTAGCAGGATTACATCATCTGCGGATGGAACATCAGTGTGAGCGGCCACATACTTGGCCAGTTCTGGTAATTTTTCGGCCACCCCCTGTATAAATAAAGACTGAGAGGATGACTTAGGCAACTTGATCATCAGAGGTTCTGCTGGTGGAGCAGAATATGGAGTCATTGGCAAACTAGCGACCCCCAGTTTGGTACTCGATGCTGGACGGGGAGTGGTTAGCTTGCTAGAAGCCCCAGACTTTGTATCGGGCTGACGATTCTTTTTGGAAAGATGTATCGTCATTGGCTTGTCAGAGGGATTGAGCTTCTCCATTTGTGACTGGCTGACTCTAGGCAGTCTGATTGTCAGTGGCTCCGTTATGGGTCTTGGCGCTTGGCCGGACCTTGGCAGCCGGATTATCATTTGCCCTTCTTGTGCCGAGAGGCTGATTGCGTCCTTACGCAGAGCGGCCGTAAGGGGTACGAACTTGCCAGGTTTGCGAGCTTGGAGGTGGATCGTCATAGGTTCTTCTGATCCTGTGGCCGTCTCGGTACGAGCTTGCACATCTCCTTCACCAAGGTGCCTCTTCGACTTTTCGTATAAGTAGGAGTCTGAGTAGTAGGATTCGACCCCTTTGAAGGGATCAATGTCGGTAAATTCTGTCCTCACGAAGCCGTGTTTGTCGACATACTTGAAGCACTGAAGCAGTGTGGAAGGAACGATCATGTAATCGTATATCCAGGATGCCCCAAGTGGATATTGTAGGAAGTGTCCACGTCTATGACGTAACAGGTTACTTCTGACTGAAGATCGCCGATTTGGCACTTCAGGCGAATCTTTCCAATCGGATAGCTCATGCCCGAATTGAACCCGCTGATGGCAGTACTTGTTGGTGTCAGGCGATGCATAGGAATGCGAAGATGATGTAACAGACCCTTCGGGATGATGCTTATAGAAGAACCAGGATCAATGTGCATCCGGTCCACCTTTACGTTGCCGATGTATCCAGTGTAATATAGCGGTCGATCGTGCAGGTTGGTTTTGATGAGCATGTCCTGTGGAGTGAAGACAATGTTGGGCATCACTCCTGTGCAAGCGCTGTCTTAGAGATCTGCAGGCGGGTTCTCTTCCGTGAGGTTGACCTGAGCTAGATATGCGTCGGCGTTCTGGAGTACATCATTCAAAGCCGTACGAACATCCTTGGAGAGTCTTAGGAGCTCGTATAATGACAATTTGGCCGGTGTGTTGGCCAATTGCGCCAAGATGTCAAAGTTGTAGGGACTTTCCTGCCCATGAGGTGCCTCTTTTCGGAGGGATTTGTCAAAGCGAGTCTCCTTCGGCGTAGGCTTATCGGTCGTCGGAGGTTGGGAATGTCCCGGAGTGTCAGCAGTGGCCGGCTGATGCTCTTCAGCTAAGTTATCTGGCGTAGGTTAGGATTGAGCACCAGACAGAGTGACGACAGCTGTGGCTTCTTCGACATCTGCCGAGATTGTGCGGCAGGATCTGACCTTTACTACTCCCCTTCTTGCCAATGGTGGGTGGTGTGGACTGAGTCACTTCTGGTACCAAATCTGGATGGACCCACATGACCTCCCCTCGTGACGTGGTGAGGGGTACCAAACCAGTAGCCTGATCTCGAGGAGGTGGAAGATTAGCAATCTCTATTGTCGCCCGAGGGATGGGTATCACGCCGTCTTGAGTCTTCGTTGGAGGGAAGCTGCTGAATTGTACTGATACCATATTGGCTGCCACGGTCACCTCTTCGAAATCAATGGCCAGAGCCTTCGAATCGATAAGATATTAGATGTATCGCTTTAGTTGGTAGCAGTCGTGTGTAGCATGGTGGACGTAGCGATGGTAGTGACAGTAGTTTGGGCTCTCCATTTTTGCCGGCCGAGGTTCCCATCTTGGTAGAGGGAGCTGAATTCTATCTCCTTATATGAGCATGTCCAAGATGGGCTTGACATGGCCGTCTTCGAAGGAGTAGGTCATTTGCGGCCATTGTTTGTCTGTCGATTTTGACTCAGGTTTCTGGGCTGTGTCGGCCACCATAGCCTGCTTGCCCTTGTTGTCCCGATTGTTGGAGGAGTTACCACCATTGTTGTTGTTGGTATTAGGGTATTTGCCCTTGTCCTCTCCCTCCGAGATGTGCAATCCCAGTTGGCGAGCCTTCTTCAACCTGTCCTCGGCGCTAGTGGCATTGATGATAAACGTCTTCCAGTCCTTAAATTGACTTTCACCCATCCAGAGGCTGATTGTTGGAAGCAGTCTCTTTTGGCAAATTTTAATTAAGGAGGAATCCAGATTACCGGACGGTAACTTCATGGCGGTTTGGCGGAACCGTTCAATATAGTTCCTTGTCAGCTCTTTCTCTCCTTGAACGATGTCCATGAGGATAGACATTGTGATGTCCTATCCTACTTCATAGAATCTCTCCAGGAACATGCGCTTGAAGCTGGCGAAGGAGTGGATGCAGTTGTCTGGCAGGTTACGGTACCAGTCGAAGGCGACCCCTTTCAATGCCCCGATGAATAATCGTGTAAGGATGGCATCGTCATGGGGCAGATGGTCGGTGGTGACCTCGAAGTAAGTGATGTACCGACTTGCGGAGGTCTTTCCATCATATGGATTGATGTGGAATGGTTTATACTTTGGTGGAAAGGGAACATCTCTCCATGCAGCGGGATACGGTTGCCGTATCCTGAGGTCTTGGCAGTTTTTTCGGGCGTGGAACATGGCTTGGAGCTTCTGGACCTCTCTTCTTGCCTTCCTGGCCTCGTCTGTAGCGGTAGGAGCCAACATTTCAGGAAGATTATTTCTCGGGTTCGGGCCGCTGAGTTCGAGTCTGCATTGACCGCGGGACCCAAGTTTGTTTGGCCAGGCGTCCTTCCTTGCAGAGTAGGGAGGGCTGCTTTGATCTCGTCTACCGATTTGACCAAAGTGCACAGTATGGCCTCCAGAGTGTTGATGCGTTGGCGATCACTGGGACCATCTTGTTCGTCGTTTGTCATAAATGTCGTCCTCACATGAATAGAAGTGGAAGGGACGGTGGATGACGTGCCCTCCGAATCATATTCCTGTACCGAGAAGTCATCGGGTATGTGGGAATATTTTTCTCTGGTTCGGACTCAGAAGGAACAGTACCCCCAGCTTCCGAGTTTGACTCGTCTTGGGAATTGTGGATGTCCTCGGGGACGTCGGGATCTGCTGCATCTAATGGGAGAGTTGTTCCTCCAGCTCGTCTCCTTGGAACATTGGATTGTTGTGAATGTTCGGAGGAGTGCTACCCTCAGTTCCGGCAACCCCCAGTGACGTGGATGATGAATCTCCCACTGTAGCAGATTTCGTCTTTGAATGGGTACCTTAGAAAACTTCGGTGGTAGGCAACCGTTTAGACGACAGTTTCTTAGTCATAATGGTTGAAATTTTTGGGCTGGAAACGTTTATCTTCTTCCCTCTCCCATCAGCGGGGATTTTCTGAGCAAAGTTGCAGGAGACGACGGGAAGTGCCTCATCCTCTGAACATGGTTGTTGCAGTCTTTGGAAGATGGACTGCCGGTCTTCTCGTACCGTCGCGTTATTGCAACAGCAGTTGATGATGACTTGGGTGCAGTGACGTCTGTGGAATGACTCTTTGCATCCCGAGGCCTCTTCTCTTTCCTTGCGCTTGTGGAGGATAGCCTCACGCAAGTCAGATGGGTCCGGAACGACCATGTTTGCTTCCTAGATTTTAGAAGACTTTTGGGAACCACTCTGTCCGTTTGCCGCCGGGGGCTGGATTCGATTGGTTCTGTACAACTTTCCATCAGAGGCCCGCATAACAGTATGTGGAACGCTCAGATGGTCAGAGGTCGGGACAGCGGACTGAGATGGCCAAGCTCGTGCTGGCCTAGACTTCTTCACTCTAGTGCGTGAGGGCACATAATAGGAAGAGTCTAAGTGGTGCTGGAGAGAGTCAGACATGTTTTTTCGGGAGCACGAGATCAGGACCATAGGAGGGGCTGTTTGCCATTGATTGTAAAAGAACAGAACAATTATCGGAGGACTAAACTTAGACTCACAATACAAACTCGCTCGTACAAAGAAAGCCTAGGGACGAAAACCTAGGTACAGCAAACTAAGTACGATTGTTTATTTTTGATTCTGGGGGTGACGATAGAGGCTCGGGAAAGCGACGGCCGCTCTGCCTTACTCCTTGGACGATCAGTATGCAGCCTTGGCTCGGGGAAGATCTGCTCGACGTTGATGAAGAAATGCTCTTCTTGCTCTCCTCGGATTGCTCTCCTGGCTTCTCTCTCTCTGTGATTATCAAGAAGAAAGGGGGAGCTCTCTGTGTAGATCTCTCTCTTCTTATTTTTTTTTTCTTTTGTTGCCGACCACTCTTCTCTTCTTTTCTTTTTTTCAAGGGAATGATGCTGGCTATTTATAAGAGTGGGGGTGATCATTAGGGTTTGCTAATGATTATCTGTTTGGAATGTCGGCGCTCCTTCATTCTATCTGAACCCTTGATCCTGATTATAGTAAATCTCGGCCATTAAAGCGGATAGCATCGTATCTCATGAGCAATTAATGCTAGCTGCTTTAAATCCTCGTGATTGATTATGCCAATGTCTGATTGCTCGCCACGTGTCCCATTAGCTTGATGATAAATGATATGCCCTGATCTCAGTAATTATGACGATGATGTCAAATATATTTGTTGAGATTCGGTTAAATCTCTTATTGATCCTATGCCACGTGTCTTAATTGTGGGTCCTGTCAGAGCCGTATAGGATTGACGATCCTCGAACCGCAGAGAGATACTCTTTGTAAGCCGCATAGGACGATGCTTCATCGAGCCGCATATGCGTAATCTTTGTGAGCCGCATGAGCTGGCATTGTATTGGGCCGCAGGGAATGTGTTCCCAGGGAGCCGCATGAGCTAGCGTTGTATCGAACCGCATGGAACGGGTTCTCAGGGAGCTGCATATGACTGATTGCCACATGGCAATCTGGGACTTCTGACGGATTTGGTCAGAGATTTTCTTTTTTTCCCGAGGAGTCAGTCATTATGGCAAGGCCATTATGAAACTTTATGTCAGGGCCGCCATATTGAATCGTACTGGAGCAATAAATGAGGCCACTCCTCAAACGACCAGCTGTAGGGAAGGATCACACATGGCGTCCATCGAGCCGTATATGCCTTGCTGAACCGCATACGCTTCCGAGCCGCATGCGATTGAGAGTCTTCTTTGAACCGCATAGGGCCGCTCCTGTGTGGGCCGCATAAGCTTCTTACTCAGAGCCGCATGGATCATTATTCTAATATTTTCCATGCTTCTACAGGACCCCCTTCAAAGTTTTCAATTTGTAAAAATTGGAATACTTTGAACAAGAAGCATGGCCCCATTCATGCCGCATAGGATTTTTCTGTCTGCCTGAGCTTTCTAGCCGCATAAGTGCCTTAGCCGCATAAATTCATCTGGCTGCATAAACTTATTGCCATGTGTCCTGATCACGTGCGAAAATCTTTATTAAGTGCCTTTGATTTGATTTAACGCCGCCTTTTGGGGGAGGATCCCAAGAGTCGGTTTTGCCTTGACCGAAGCGTTTTGCCTTTATTCTTTGGGGGCGGCGCGTAATCCGAGGCATACTCCGAGACGTCCGTTCGTTTCGTGGGTCTCTTTTGCCTATAATATGAGTCTTCTAGTCTCTTGGGGCTTTTCTTTACCTTCTCTCTTTGCTCTGAATCTCTATTTGCCGTCTTTGCTCTTCGTCTTCTTCCTTTAGCAACCGACAATGGCTCCCAAGAAAGCTGCAGCATCGAAGGCCGCTAAGGGTAAGGCAATTGCTTCTACGGCGACTGCAGCGGCGAACGTAGTCGCTCCTCCGTCGATCATTGTGCACTCCATCCATCCCGATGTCCATCCGTCTATCGCTGGTGAGAGATCGTCTGAAAACCCTAACTGTCGCCATGGCTCTGCTGCATACTTTATGTACAAGCCACGTATACGGGGCTTTATCGATGGGACTGCATGAGCCCTTCGTCTTATGGGGCCGCATGAACTTGTTATACTCGATCTGAGTTTGCATACGTATTTTTGATTTGGGCCGCATAAGCGTTGCTCACTTTTTTTGAACCGCAGATATTCGTCTGCTCACGTCAGCTCGCATGAATCTGACTCTGTAGGCGTGCTTAACTTGAACCGCATGGGTCTATAAGTTCGTCTGGACTTGAGTTGTATGAGCTCGGCTAACTCGGAGCCACATGAGGCTATGATGCACTGAACCGCATATACGTATCTAATGCTGAGCCGCATGAAGCTGTAACGAGCCGAGCCGCATAGGCTCAGATGACCTTTCCAATGCTTCTGTTTTTTGACTACCTTCTAACCTCGTTTCTTTCGTATTTTTCCAGTGAACTTGCCCGTAAATCCTGCTGGGGAGCTTATAGTGGGTTCGAATCAATTTGCCCTAGGCGTGCGTCTTGACGACTTAATTAGGCATGTATCGAATCAGTTCCCTACTGATGAGCCTTCGGAGAGGTTGAAGGCTATAGAGAATCAAACCCTTCATTACCTCCGTTCCATGATGAATACTGGAAAGCTGGATGGAAAATACCTGAAGCCTTTGTTCCTTTTTGGGGATGCTTTAACCATCAAGAATCCTCGGGTCTTAGAGATTTCTGAGAACTGGGATTTTTCTTTGGATGGGGTGGCAATCCATATTCCTCTTATGGAACGTCATTATCCTTTGTCATGGTTCAATATGGTGTTGCTAGACCGGAAGATGGTGTGTAACCTAACTCCCACTCAATCAGGGATGTTGATGGGCAACATCCATTATAATCCGAATATGAAGTCAGCGTATGCAGGTAAGGATTCCGTCCTCCGGTATATGATGGGTCTGGCCCCGGGCTCTTTTATGAATGTATACGATCCCAATTTCACACTTACTCAAGCTGATACTTTCCTGAATCGGCTTGTTCGTAAGAAGTCTTATCCTGTTGGTAGGCTGGCATTGCCGAACTGGATAAACCCCACCTCTACGTGGGCCCAGTTGACTGCTTGGGTTCTACAGACTTATGGAGCATTCTTGCGGGAGGTGGGGCTTTACCATGCCATTCGGGCACTTGTCATGGGCTTTCCATTAATAAACCACTGTTCGTAGCGCTCTTGGAGATGTACAGCCAGCGAACGGGGACATTCTTTACACCAGTAGGGGAACTGGGGCTTGCTCTTCACGAGATGTATACTGTCTCTAAAATTCCATGGGGAATGAG
This sequence comes from Iris pallida, assembly GCA_029216955.1. NCBI lineage: Eukaryota > Viridiplantae > Streptophyta > Magnoliopsida > Asparagales > Iridaceae > Iris > Iris pallida. The sequence goes on from JANAVB010029554.1 coordinate 12,988, forward strand.
CCTTTCGAGGTGTATACCCCGTCGAATGAGGAGTTCGAGGCCTTGGACAGGCAACTCCCGGGTTTTGTTGCGGTGTATCGGGAGTTATTGTGCCACCATAGTGCTTGTCATCAAATGGCTATAAAAACGACGGATAGCTCTGAGGGGACCGCTCCCCATACCACATCCTGGATTAATTATCTCTTTAGGGTTGATCCTTCTGGTGAAGTTACTCCCCGAGCCCCTCGAACGCATGCAGAGGTAAGGATCTGATGTCCAATGTCAAAAAGTCGCGATCTAAGAGCGATATATTCGGGAGTCAAGCTGACTCTCTTAGTTATTTTTACTACGGGACCATACAACTGTCGGAGAAGGCACTTCTGGCTGGATTTTTGATGATATGGCTACGGAACTGCGTAGTCTCAGGCGGAGCGGGCTCTATCGAGAGGATTGGTCGTCATTTCATCCTCCCTGCCGTTAAGCTAGTTTTCGGAGTTAGGCTGGCCCTCCTTCCTGCTATGGTATGCAGCATACATCATGGTCTGCGGACATTCTCGTCCAAGGTTATTGCTCGCAAGAAGACTTTGGATTTTGAGCGTATAGAACTGCCCTTTTACTACCTAATAGGGTGGTTGGCGTTGCACTATAAGTCTTTGTTGGGACCTGGGATAGCGGAAGATGCTACGGCCGAGGACGCTTTCCTCTTCAAATGCCATCACCGGTCTTGGGAATGCAACACTATGCCAGCTTGTCGGAGGGCATTGGCGAGAGTGGATGGGTGTGATCTCTTTGTGTCTGTTCCTCCTTTTTCTGATGAGGAAGTGAGGAAGGTACACCTTGATGGTACTGGACCTTCTCATTTTCTGTCTCCGGATATGCTTGCTTGGTTGCGCAATATCCGCCCCGCGCATCTGGTTTATCGCAACCGGGATAATGTGTACTTGGAGCCTTACCTACCCAGTAGGTTTTCTCGTCAATTTGGTTACAGTCAGTTGTTCCTTGATTGTCCCAACCCTTGTTTGGGTTTTGAAGGTAGCGTTCTTGACGGCGTCCGAGCGTGGAATTATTATGACGCTTATCATACTCGGGCCAGCTTCTCGGTTCCCGATGCCAAGGCGCCGAGGAAAATTTTGTACGTGGCCGCTTTGTATCACGTTATGGCGAACAAGCCTCCTGTTAACTTCGATCCGAGTACCAGCTTCATCGTAGGTACTGGTTTAGAGGAGAAGCCTAAGGGGGCTAAGGCTAGAAAGCAACTGGCGCTCCAGATTCCTCTCCCTGAATCAGAACCTTCCGAGTCGGCTGAGGAGGAGGATGATAGCGAAGACTTCCTTTCTGGTGGGGATGAAGAAGTGGCGGATCAACCGCTTCCCCCACTTGATGAACCGGCGGAAGATTCGTCGCTTACTATACAAGAGGGCAGTGAGAGAAGAACACCCTTCAGCGGTATCTGGTCCCTCGCGTAAACGGGTCAGATACGAATCTCCTGACAGTAGAGCGACCTTTTTCGTGAAGAGAGCTGCTATTAGGTCTCGTGGGACACCTATTACCGAGAAGGGTGAAGGTGCAGACGATGTTCCGGAGGTAAGTCCAAGTCGAAGTTCTATCTTTGTTGTAGCTTTCTTTCCTCTCGGGGATATGACTTGATCATTTTTCTTGTAGGCGTCTGAAGAACCAGGCTCTCCTGAACCATCCGCTGCCTCAGTAGTTGATCCGGCCCTTGCCGCTTTGATTAGCGACATGTGTGCCGCGGTCCTCTCTGCGGGGGCTCTCTCAGCGGCGGCTAAGGACTCCCAAGCTGCTGAGGCCCAGTCCAGGGTGACGAAAGTTTCCTTGGGCCCGTCTCCGAGATTTCCGAACTTCAGCGAGATGATGCCATCCTCGGTGCATCCCCTCCCGAGGATGCAAGGGCGGATGAGTCTTTTTATTCCTGACTCGGAGGCTGTTGGTGAAGAGGTTGTGATGGCTGTAGGCGAACCTCAGCCTCCACATTCCTCTACTGGTAAGCTGAGCCACATATTCACCACCGAGGGGGCTTATTTGCTCTATCAGCATATCCTTCGGGTCAAGTCGATTTATGGTTGCCTTGGCCGTGCAGGTCCTGACCTTTATCTCCTGCCGCTGATGTTCTTGGGGAAGGCCCGGTCTACCGTGATCAGGAGGAAAGGAGCGTTTCCTCCCCGTCGTCATCGCATGTTGAGGGACATCCTGTCACCTCTGGGCAGATGGGGATGGAGTTGGTGCTGGCCCCGGCCTCATCTTCGGCTGCTTATACGGCTCCGGAGATTAACTTCTCGACCCTGCCGAGCATCCAAATTCTGCGGGCCGCTGAAGAGGAATTGACCGATGTTCAAGCGTCCTTTCGTGCGGAGTTGGTTTCTCTTGTGGCAGGAGCGACAGATTCCGTCGCGTCTTCTTCCGTGCTACCAGCCACACTCCCGTTGACACCGGTTTCCTCGAAGGCTCTGAACAAGGTGACGCAGGATGTGGTTGACAGCTTCTATCGCCACTTAGGGAGGGGTGTAAATGCTGCCGTGGAACGGGGAGTCCCTTTTTCTCTGTCTCTACGGAGAGCTCAGGGCCAAATTGACACTCTGAGGGGTCTTCCTGGCGGGCTGGGGGTTAGCAGCGCTCCTGGAGCCTAAGTTGACAGAGGCTGATCAGCTTGTGACCCAACTGCTGGCAGTACGGCAGGCTGGCTTGCTCGCCGCGACTGAACGGGAGCGGAGCTTCCTGGTCGCTGCTAGGGACAGGATTAAGCTCGCTCGAGAAACTGTCGGACCGGCTGTACAGGAGGACCTTGACAAGTTCTCCGTCTCTTATGACCGACTGGGTCGTCGGAGTCAGGCTTGTAGAGCCCGGGAAGAATCTGCCTCTCGTGGAGTAGCTGATACGAAGGAGCGGATTCTCACACTCCAGAAGGAGTTGGCCTTCTTAGAGTCAGAGCGGGAGGCTGCTCGTGCGGAACAAGAGTTGATTGCTCGAGAGGCCGAGAGGATTTCCCGATCCTCTGTCAACCTGGAGCAGGCCTTCAAGAAGTTTGAGGACAGCTGGCGAGCCCATGCTCATCTGGAGGATGCGGCGGTGTTGAATCAGGAAGCGGAGCGCCGAGCCAGACAGAAGCTTGAGCGGTCGGTTGCCTTAATAAAGGACCGTCTTACGGCGTTATGTGTTCTAGAGCAGTGATCGGCTTTCTGTCTTCTTCTTCTTCTCTTTTTCTCTTCTTTTTTTTTATTTTTTTGCGAGGGGGTGTGATCCCTGCTGATGTAGCCCTTTGATTTTTGAATAAATGAGCATGTTTCAACTCATCTTTTCTTTCTTGCACTTGGGTGTTATGGAATTTGGACTTGCTGGGGGATTTATTTGTGGACCTGTTATCCTAGGCGTACCTTGGTTTTAGGTACAGATAACAGTTTAGATAGGATGTTCGAGACAGCCACGGCAAAGTGGTCATGGATGTTCTCGGTACTGGAGGAAGGAATGCCGTAGAGCAGCTGGGCTCCCGGGGCATGGTAAGATGGTGGATTTATGCTAAGAAGCTTAGCGAATGGATATTTGTGGACCTATTACCCTTGGCGTATCCTAGTTCAGGATACGGATAATGGGGTGAAAGGGAACCGATCACATTTGCTCAGAGGTTATGATGACATGGCAAACATGAAGGTTTTATCGTGAAATCTTCCTGCTCAGCGGTAATGAGAACATGGAAGGAGAGACTTTACGGAAGCTATTGTGGTCAACAGAGGACATTTGTGGTCAACAGAGGACATTTGTGGTCAACAGAGGACATTTGTGGTCAACAGGGGACATTTGTGGACTTATTATCCTTGTCGTACTCCGGTTGTGGGTACAGATAATAGGTTTAAAAGAGGACCGACATACTTGCTCAGAGGTAATGTGGACATGGCAAATATGACGATTTTTTCGACGGAGCCTTCCCACTCAGAGGTAGTGAGGACATGGCAGGAGTGGGCTCAATGAAGATTGGGTACATAGAACGACTCAGAGGTAGGAGAACGTGGAAGTTCTATGCGAGGGGGGCGGTTTGTTTTTGGCGGAAGTGAAGACGACTCAGAGGTAATGAGGACATGGTCGTTTCGAAAATTGGTAGATCTGCACTGGGAGTACGGGTAGTGAATCCTGAGGGAGGATCTCTGCCAGGGAGAAAGTTCAGGGGTATAATCATACTTGACTTACTATCTGAAAGAGTGACCGGAATGTAAGTTCAGAGGCACCAGCTGGTACATAACTTGGTAATTTGGACTATTGAGGGAGTGAGAGTTCAGCGGCACCAGCGGGTGCATGGCTCGATAATCTGAAATAGGATGGATGAGAGTTCAGTGGTACTAAAGGGGTACATGACTCGATAATCTGGAGAATAATGGATGAGAGTTCAGTGGTACTAAAGGGGTACATGACTCGATAATCTGGAGAATGATGTTCAAACATAGTATTTCTTCAGGAACTTGCCGTTGACGGGCAACATGAGCAAATCTCCGTTCTGCTTAGCGAGGCGATAGGCGCCGTTGGAGAACACGGTCTCGATGACAAATAGACCTTCCCATTTTGGCTGGAACTTACCGGTGGTCTTGTGAGTCGTGACCATCGGCCTCCGGACTGCCAGAACAAGATCGCCCACTTGGAATGTTCTGATTTTAACTTTCTTGTTGAAGGCTCCTGAGATGCGTGCTTGGTATAGCTCGATCCTTTGCTGAGCTAGGAGGCACTTTTCATCTAAAGCCTCCAACTCTTGTAGTCGTCGTCGGTAGTTATCATCCGTCGTCAATTGATAAGTGAGGGCGACACGGAGTGAGGGGATCTGAGTCTCCAAAGGGAGGACTGCCTCGCTCCCGTACACCAGAGAGAATGGTGTATTCCCGGTGGCTGTTCGAACCGTGGTGCGATAAGCCCATAAGCACTCGCCGAGCTTCTCGTTCCAGTCGCGTTTGTTGGAGGAGACGAACTTCTTGAGGAGCTTGATGATTGTTTTGTTGAATGCCACTGCCAATCCGTTTGCTGCCGGGTTGTATGGTGTCGAAGCGACATTCTGGATGCGGTGCTTATCGCAGAATCGGTAGAATGCATGGCTTATAAACTGTGGACCATTATCATGGATGATCCTTCGGGGCAGTCCAAAGCGGGTAAATGACGTGGTGCTTCAGGAAGCTGATTACGTTCGAAGTCTTGACTTCGACGAGTGGGACAGCTTCTGCCCACTTTGAGAAGTAATCAGTGATCGCCAGTATGAAGCGATGTCCTCGGGAGGAAGGTGGGGTAATTGGACCAATGATATCCATTCTCCATGCTTCGAATGGCCAGGACGCCACTGTCGGATGTAGGAATTCGGATGGTTGGTGAATGAAGTCTGCGTGGACTTGGCAGGCCTTATATTTTTGGGCATAATCTATTGCATCAGCCACCATCGTGGGCCAGTAGTAGCCCATTCGGCGAAGGCGGTCTTGCAGCTTAGGGCCAGGCTGATGGGCCCCGCAGACACCGTCATGAGCCTCTCGTACGGCTTCTTTAGCTTCTGCGTTCGACAAGCATCGAAGTAGTAATCCGTCGTAGGAGCGGCGATACAGCATTTTCGTCTCTGTATCGTAGAAGAATCTGAGAGAACGCCGTCTGATAGAAGTAGCCTCCTTCGGGTTCTCGGGCAGGATGTCGTAGACCACGAAGTCTATGAATGGTTGTCTCCAGTCTGGCGCTTCGTCGATCATCTGAGCAGAATAACTTGTCATGGCTTAAACGTTGTTCTTGGGACAGACCAGTTCATGGCCTATTACGTCAACCGAATGATGAGCTTGGTTCGGCACTGCTAAGGAAGCGGCAAGGCCTGCTAGGGCATCGGCTTCGATATTTTGGAGTCTGGGGACGTGCTCGATGAAGAATCCCTCGAATGATGAGATAATGTTGATCGCAATTTGATGGTAGGGGATCATGTCTTCATGGCGAACCTCGTATGAGCCCCTGATCTGATTGACGATTAGTTGGGAGTCGCCGTATGCTTCAAGGTATTCTACCTCCAGCTCTTTTGCAAGTTGGAGGCCAATGACCAGAGCGTTATATTCGGCCACATTGTTGGAGCAGGGTTCCGTGAGGGAGTAGGCGCGATTGATCACCAGCCCAGTAGGAGAAATTAATACCACTCCGACCCCGACGACGATGTTTTCCTTGGGTCCGGTCCTTGAGGCGCCATCGAAGAACATTCGCCATATGTTGTCGTGGGTGGCTGTATTCGAATCGGCGACCTCGTCTGGGATCTCTTCATAGAATCTGGATGACTCCGATCCTGGGTGGGCTTGCCAAAAAGTCTGCTAGGGCTTGACCCTTAACAGCCTTTTGCGGGACGAAGATCATATGATAGGGGGACAGCAATATTGCCTATGTGGCGAGGCGAGAGCTGAGGGCCCCTGGTTTAGTCATGAGGACTCTGAGGGGGTTGACTCGCGAGATCACATGTATGGTTTGTCCTGTGACATAGTGCCGCGTCTTTTGAATAGCGAATACCAGGGCGAGACACTCCTTTTCTACGGCGGTGTATCGATGTTCTGGCCCGATCATCATTCGGCTGAGATAATATATGGCCTGCTCGTGGCCTGCATCGTTATTTTGTGCTAGCAGGGCACCAAGGGAGTGTTCCATTGCTCGTACGTAGAGCAGGAATAGTTTTCCGGAGACCGGGGCCACCAGGACTGGGGGATTCGACAAAATTCTTTTATGTCGTCGAAAGCACGCTGGCATTCCTCGTCCCATACGAATGAGACTCCCTTCTTCATGAGGTGTGTGAACGGTCGGCATCGCCCGGAGAGGTTGGAAATGAACCTCCTGATGTAAGCTAGCCTCCCTTGGAGGCCTCTGAGTTCGCGGAGATTTTTTGGGAGACCCATCTCCATGATTGCCTTCGTCTTCTCAGGATCTACATGGATGCCCCGTGCCGTGATGATGAAGCCTAAGAATTTCCCGCTGGATACGCCCAAGAATGATTTCGTAGGGTTCATCTTCAGGTTGTGGGCTCTCATCAGGTCGAATACCATTCTCAGGTCTTGCAGATGATCTTTCTTATGGCGACTCTTGACGGCGATGTCGTCGACATAGCATTCTACTATTTTGCGTAAATGTTCTCGGAAAATGATACTCATGGCCCGCTGATATGTAGCACCAGCATTCTTCAGACCGAATGGCATGACTGTGTAGCAGTATGTACCAATCGGCGTTCGGAATGATGTGTGCTTTTCGTCGTCGGGAGACATCTTGATTTGATTATACCCCGAGAATCCATCCATGAATGACATACGTTCAAAGCCGTATGTGTTGTCGATCATGATGTCTGTGATGGGGAGGGGAAACTCGTCCTTCGGACATGCCTCATTCAGATTACGGACGTCGATGCAGATTCGGATCTTCCCATTTTCTTAAGGACCGGCACTATGTTGGCGACCCAGTCAGGATGTTGCTCTTCACGAATGAAGCCGCTGGCTATTAGCTTGTTGACTTCGGTTTCAATTGCGTCCATGACGCCTGGGCGGAAGCGTCGTTGTTGCTGCTTGACTGGCTTTACATCTGGCCGTATGTTGAGTTTGTGAAGAGCGATATCGGGGTCTAGCCCCGGCATGTCCTCGTAACTCCACGCGAATATGTCGATATATTCTCTGACAAGTTTCAGCAGCAATTCTCGTTCTTCGTTTGTCAGGCTTTTACTGATAAAGATCTATTTTGGAGAAGATTCGCTGCCGAGATCCACTTGTATGACCTCATCTTCAGTAGGAGGTTCTCTCGGTTCGAACCGCTTTTCCCATTGCGCGTCTAATTACTGGGCCCACGGCTCTAGCTCAAGGATTTGGGATGTCTTCGTCTTCCTCGTAAGCGTCAGCGAACGCCATGTTGACTGACATGACTTGTCTGAACATATCTCTGATGCTGGTATCTGAGTCGGAAGTCGGTGATCCGGTTGAATGTGACTTCCAGTCGCATTCTTCATCTGAGCTTTCAGGGGTCGTAGTAGGCGTTACATACCCTAAACCGCATCGGGTTTTGTTATAGTAGTTTCGTGGTTTGCCCGTCGGGGCTGGCGTCTTCAAAAGGTAATCGTCGTCCAGTGCCGTAGTTCAGTCCTGGCGTTGTCTCTAGATCATACCCCTGTTTTTGCATGAGATATTTGGATTGAGGGCTATAGAGATACAGAGGCAGTCTTCCAGCATCTGACCCGAAGTCGACTTCTTCCATAGCGAGGGGATGTGGGTTGTTCGTCCGGCCGAAGATGATCGGGTGGTCCCCTCCCTCGACTATTCGGTAAGTGTCTTCTAAGTCGGATGGCGGTGTACACATTTGTCACCTGTGTATGTAGGTGAGTGCCTATACCGTGTTCCATAGCATACATTGTACATAGCTTATTGAGCTCGGTGTAGTTCAAAGATAACCCTTTATTGATGAAGTAAGGTATCTTTCTAGAGGGATTACATCATCTGCGGAAGGGGTATCGGAGTGGGCAGCCACATACTTGGCCAATTCTGGTTCTTCTTCGGCCACCCCCTGTATAAATGAAGACTGAGAGGATGACCTAGTCAGCTTGATCTTCAGAGGCTCAACTGGCGGAGCAGATCGTGGAGTTGTTGGTAAACTAGCAACCCCCAGTTTGGTACTTGATGTGAGGCAAGGGGTGGCTGGTTCGCTAGAAGTGTCAGACCCCGCATCGGGGTGAAGAACCTTCTTGGAAAGGTGTATTGTGAGCGGTCTGTCGGTGGGATTGGGCTTCTCCATTTGGAGCTGACCGACTCTCGGTAGTCTGATGGTAAGTGGCCCTGTTATGGGTCTCGGCGCTTGGCCGGACCTTGGCAGCCGGATTCTCATTTGTTCTTCTTGTGCGGAGAGACTGATTGCGTCCTTACGCAGAGTGGCCGTAAGGGGTGCAGAATTGGCCGGTTTGCGAGCCTGAAGGTGGATCGTTAGAGGTTCTTCTGATCCTTTAGCCGTCTTGTTGTGAGCTTGCACATCTTCTTCGACCAGATGCTTCTTTGATTTTTCGTACAGACAGGAGTCTGAGTAATAAGATTCGATCCCCTTGAAGGGATCGATATCGGCAAACTCTGTCCTCAGGAAGCCGTGCTTATCGACATATTTGAAGCACTGGTGTAGCGTGGAAGGCACGATCATGTAATCGTGTATCCAAGGCCGCCCCAGAAGGATATTGTAAGAAGTGTCGGCATCTATGACATAACAGGTGACTTCTGATTGGAGATCGCCGATCTGACACTTCAAACGGATCTTCCCTATTGGGTAGCTCCTGCCCGAATTGAAACCGCTAATGGCGGTGCTTGTAGGTGTCAGGCGATGCATCGGAATACGAAGATGATGTAGCAGACCCTTCGGAATGATGCTTATAGTGGACCCAGGATCAATGTGCATTCGGTCCACCTTTACGTCGCCGATGTATCCAGTGTAGTATAGCGGGCGATCATGCAGGTTAGTTTTGATGAGCATATCTTGCGGAGAGAAGACGATATTGGGCATTGCTCCCATACACGCACTATCTTGGAGCTCTGCAGGTTGGTTATCTTCCGTGAGGTTGACCTGAGCCAAGTATGCGTCGGCATTTTGGAGCGCCTCACTTAAAGCCGTGCGGACATCCTTTGAGAGCCTGAGGAGTTCATATAAAGACAATTTGGCCGGGGTATTAGCTAATTGCGCTAAGATGTCGAAGTTGTAGGGCCTCTCCAGCCCCTGAGATGTCTCCTTCCGGAGGGACTTGTCGAAGCGAGTCTCCTTCGGCCAAGGCTTGTCGGTCGTCGAAGGCTGAGCCGGTCCCGGAGCATCATTGGTAGCGGGCGGATGATCATCAGTCGCATTTTCGGTTCCAGATCGAGTAGTGACGGCCGAGACTTCCTCTTCTTCAGCCGAGGCAGTGCGGCAGGATCTGACTTTTTTACTTTTCCTTTTAGAAGGTGGAGAGGGCTGGGTTACCTCGTGGACTAGGTCTGGATGGACCCACATGATTTCTCCTCGTGATGTGGTGAGGGGTACTAGACCAGCAGCTTGATCGCGAGCAGGCGGCAGATTAGCAATCTCCATTGTTGCCAGAGGGATGGGTATAACCCCGTCCTGAGTCTCTGTTGGAGGGAAGCTGCCGAATTGTACGGACACCATGTTGGCTGCCACGGTTACCTCTTCGAAATCGATGGCCAGGGCGTTCGAATCGATGAGGTTTTGGATATACCGTTTCAGTTGGTAGCAGTCGTGTGTAGCATGGTGGACGTAGCGATGGTAATGGCAGAACTTTGGGTTCTCCAGATCAGCCGGCCGAGGCTCCCGTCTTGGTGGAGGAAGCTGAATCCTAGTTCCTTGTATAAGCATGTCCAAGATAGGCTTGACGTGACCGTCTTCAAAGGAATAAGTAATTTGAGGCCATTGTTTGTCTGCTGGCTGTGGCTCGGGCTTCTGGGCTGTATCGGTCACCATAGCTTGCTTGCCTTTGTTGTCCCAGTTATTGGAGGGGCTACCCCCATTGTCGTTGCTGGTGTTGGGACGCTTGCTCTTGTTCTCTCCCTCCGAGATATGCAACCCAAGTTGGCGAGCCTTCTTCAATCGTTCTTTAGCACTTGTAGCACTGATGATAAAAGCCTTCCAGTCCTTGAACTGACTTTTGCCCATCCAGAGACTAATTGTTGGAAGTAGTCTCTTTTGGCAAATTTCAATCAAGGAAGAATCCGGGTTGCCAGATGGTAACTTCATTACGGTTTGACGAAACCGCTCAATGTAATTTCTCGTCAGTTCTTTCTCTCCTTGAACGACATCCATGAGGGTAGACATCGTCACGTCCTGTCCTACCTCATAGAACCTCTCCAAGAACAAGCGTTTGAAGCCAGCGAAGGAGTGGATGCAATTGTCTGGCAGGTTGCGGTACCAATCGAAGGCGACTCCTTCCAATGCCCCAATGAATAACCGCGTGAGGATAGCATCATCATGGGGCAGATGGTCGGTAGTGACCTCAAAGTAAGTGATGTATCGACTTGCTGAAGTCTTGCCATCATATGGGTTGATATTGAACGGCTTATATCTTGGCGTAAGGGAACATCCCTCCATTCAGCAGGATATGGTTGCCGTATTCTGAGGTCTTGAGAGTTTTCTCGGGCGTGGAACATTGCTCGGAGCTTCTGAACCTCTCTTCTTACTTCTCGGGCTTCATCTGTCGCGGTAGGGGCCGTTATCTCGGGAGGATTATTGCCCTGGTTTGGCACCGCTGAATTTGAATCTACATTGATTGCGGGACCGGTACTTGTCTGGCCAGGTGTCACTCCCTGCAGAGTAGGAAGTGCCGCTTTGATCTCGTCTACCGACTTGACCAAGGCATGCAATATGGCCTCCAAAGTGTCGATGCGCTGGCGATCGCTGGAACCGCCTTGATTGCTGTCTGTCATGAATACCGTCTTCATATGAGGAGTGACGGAGGGAGTGGTGGAGGATGTACCCTCCGAGTCGTACCCATGTGTCGAGAAATCATCTGGATATGTGGGGATGTTCTCTTCAGGTTCGAACTCGGAAGGAACACTACCCCCAGCTTCGGAGCTTGCTTTATCTAGAGAATCATGGATGTCCTCGGGGACATCAGCATCTGTTGTACCCGATGGGAGGGTTGTTTCTCGGGGTTCGTTTCCTTGAAACATTAGATTATTGTGGACGTTCGGAGGAGTACTACCCCCAGCTCCTACGACCCCCAGGGTCGGGGACGATGAGCCTCCTGTTGCAGCAGATTTTGTCTTCGAACGGGTGTGTTGGTATACTCCGGTGGAGGGTAACCGTTTAGCCGACAACTTCTTAGCTGTAGTGGCTGATATCTTTGGACTGGAGATGCTTGTCTTCTTTCCTCTCCCCTCGGCGGGGACCTTCTGAGCGGAATTGCAGGAGACAATAGGAGGTGCCTCATCTTCTGAGTTCAGGTGCTGTAGTCTGTGGAAGACGGACGGACGATCTTCCGTCACTGCCGCGTTGTTGCAGCTGCAGTTGACGATGATCTGGGTGCAGTGACGTCCATGTGAGGATTCTTTGCACGCCGAGGCCCCTTCTCTTTCCTTGCGCTTGTGGAGGATCGCCTCACGCAGGTCAGAGGAACCACTATGTCCGTTCGCCGCCGGGGATTGGACTTGAGCGGTTCTGTACAACTTTCCATCAGAGGCCCGTGTGATAATCAGTGGGACGCCCTGATAGTCAGAGGTTGGGGCAGCTGTCTGGGCTTGATGAGCCCGCGCTGCCCTAGACTTCTTCTTTCTAGCACTTGTGGGTGCATAATAGGAAGAGTCCAAGTTGAACATCACAGAGTCTGGCTTATCATCCAGAGAGTCATCAGGGTTCGGACCGTACGAGAGACGGTCGAAAACTGATCGAGAGGAGCATGGAGCAGATGTTATGCGGCTGGGAGCGGAAACCGTGTAGGCTGTCTACATGCGGTTGTCTCCTGTCGTCGGACGAGTTCTTATGCGGCTAGGGGTCACGATCGTGCAGGCTAGCCGCATGCGGTTGGCATTTGTGGCCGCATGGGTTTTCTGCAAACGATTGACTTTACTGGCCGCATGAATCTCATCCATGCTGTCGAGAACTTTAGTCGCATAAGTTATGCGGCTGACAGAAGTAGCTGCATGAGTTTTCTTCATGCGGTTGGCGGATGTAGCCGTATGGGCTTTCTCCTTACGGCTGATACTCTTTGTGGTTTGGTCCGCGTAGAGTCCCTCTTTGTCCCTGCAAGTCCAGCATCATAATATTTTCTTCTGCCGGACTTGGGGACAGCAGAGTTGTCTACGATCTGAAGTGGGACCGCAGGAGAATCTTTCTCGCCGTCTTTAGCAGCAGAGGGCATCCCATCGAGGGCTTGAGGAGGAGCAAATGACTTCGGTCTCCATTCTTTACGAGCCTTCGTGGTACGGGTGCACTTCTGGGCCGGGCCAGCACTGTCTTCAGAGAGCATCTCTTCGAACGCATGTTGGTCAAAGCGGACGACCATCTTCTTTTGTGTGGAGCCAAGTTTGGCTGCATCTGATTGCGTCACCAACTCCTCAGCCATCGAGAAGTTAGTCCCCAGCAGAGTCGCCATCGTGTTTGCCATTGATTGTAAAGAACACAACAATTATCGGAGGACTGAACTTAGACTCACAATACAAACTCGCTCGTATAAAGAAAGCCTAGGGACGAAAACCTAGGTACAGCAAACTAAGTACGATTGTTTATTTTTGATTCTGGGGGGTGACGATAGAGGCTCGGGAAAGCGACGGCCGCTCTGCCTTACTTCTTGGACGATCAGTATGCAGCCTTGGCTCGGGGAAGATCTGCTCGACGTTGATGAAGAAATGCTCTTCTTGCTCTCCTCGAATTGCTCTCCTGGCTTCTCTCTCTGTGATTATCAAGAAGAAAGGGAGAGCTCTCTCTGTGTAGATCTCTCTCTTCTTATTTTTTTTATTCTTTTGTTGCCGACCTCTCTTCTCTTCTTTTCTTTTTTTCAAGGAAATGATGCTGGCTATTTATAAGAGTGGGGGTGATCATTAGGGTTTGCTAATGATTATCTGTTTGGAATGTCGGCGCTCCTTCATTCTATCTGAACCCTTGATCCTGATTATAGTGAATCTCGGCAATTAAAGCGGATAGCATCGTATCTCATGAGCAATTAATGCTAGCTGCTTTAAATCCTCATGATTGATTATGCCAATGTCTAATTGCTCGCCACGTGTCCCATTAGCTTGATGATAAATGATATGTCCTGATCTCAGTAATTATGACAATGATGTCAAATATATTTGTTGAGATTCGGTTAAATCTCTTATTGATCCCATGCCACGTGTCTTAATTGTGAGTCCTGTCAGAGCCGCATAGGATTGACGATCCTCGAACCGCAGAGAGATACTCTTTGTAAGCCGCATAGGACGATGCTTCATCGAGCCGCATATGCGTAATCTTTGTGAGCCGCATGAGCTGGCGTTGTATTGGGCCGCAGGGAATGTGTTCCCAGGGAGCCGTATGAGCTAGCGTTGTATCGAACCGCATAGAACGGGTTCTCAGGGAGCCGCATATGACTGATTGCCATGTGGCAATCTGGGACTTCTGACGGATTTGGTCAGAGATTTTCTTTTTTTCCCGAGGAGTCAGTCATTATGGCAAGGCCATTATGAAACTTTATGTCAGGGCCGCCACATTGAATCGTACTGGAGCAATAAATGAGGCCACTCCTCAAACGACCAGCTGTAGGGAAGGATCACACATGGCGTCCATCGAGCCGCATATGCCTTGCTGAACCGCATACGCTCCCGAGCCGCATGCGATTGAGAGTCTTCTTTGAACCGCATAGGGCCGCTCCTGTGTGGGCCGCATAAGCTTCTTACTCAGAGCCGCATGGATCATTATTCTAATATTTTCCATGCTTCTACAGGGGCGATCGAAGACTGAGCCGCGTGGAGCAGACGGCATGCGGCTGGAATCAACAGTCTTCATGCGGCTGGCAGTCGTAGCCGTATGGTCTTTCTTCATGCGGCTGGAAGTCTCAGCCGCATAAGTCTTCTCCATGCTGCTGAAAATCCTAGCCGCATGAGTGTTATGCATTCGGCTGGCAGTTTCGGCCGCGTGGACATCATGCATGCGGCTGGCAATCTCGGCCGCATGAGTCTTCGGCCTGCGGCTAGTGCCTTTGTTCGGCTTCTTCCTGGAGTACATAGGATCACTCTTTCCCCCTGCAAGTCCAGCATCGTAGTGCTTTCCTTTGCCGGACTTGGGGACAGCAGAGTCCTCTATGGTTTGAAGTGGAGCCGCATGAGACTTGCCTTCGCCGTCTTGGGCAACAGAGAGTACTCCGTCCAGAGCTTGGGGAGGAGCAAATGACTTGGGCCTCCACTTCCTGCGATCTTTTTTCGTGCGGGTTTGCTTCTGGACCGGGCCAGCGCTCCCGTCGGAGAGCATTTCTTCAAACGCCTATTGGTCGAAGCGGACGACCATCTTCTGTTGTGTAGAGCCAAGTTTGGCTGCATTCGATTGCGTCACCACCTTCTCGTCAAAGGAAAAGGTAGTCCCCAGCAGAGTCGCCATCGTGTTTTCCATGAATTATAAAAGAACATAACAATTATATCGGAGAACTGGACTTTTACTTCGCAATACAAACTCGCTTGTACAAAGAAAGCCTAGGAACGAGAACCTAGGTACAACAATCTAAGTACAATTGTTTATTTTAGATTCTGGGGGGTGGCGGTAGAGGCTCAGGAAAGCGACGGCAGCTCTTCCTTACTCCTTGGACGATCGGATGCAGCCTTGGCTCCGGGAAAGAAATGCTCTCAGGATGCCCTCTGTGTGTGCCTTTGTCTCTCTGCGCTATCTTTTCAGGTCTCTCCAGGTGCTCTAGTACTTTAGAAAATCCCCCTCCTGCAAGGGAATGGTACCTTGCTATTTATAGGAGTGGGATACGATCATTAGGGTTTGCAATAATTGTCTCCTTGATAAATCGGCGGTTAAGGATCAATTAATCCGGGCCCTTCATTCTGATTGTAGCAAATCTAGGTAATTAATGTAGATTGCGTCAAATCTCTGTGGGCAATTAATGATGATTGCCATAAGTCCTCATGATTTGTTATGCCAAGCTCGGATCTCCCGCCACGTGTTCAATTTGCATGATTGCAAATGATCTGATTTGATCCCAGTAATTATGAGGATGGTACTAAACCTGGTTGTTGGGATTTGTTGATGAATCTTGATCGATTTGATGCCACATGTCCCACTATTATTATGCTGCTAGCTGTAGGGACGCAGGAAAAACTAATCTTCTGCCACGTGTCTTAACCACGAGCCACTTGGAAAATCCGAACCGCATGAGGATTGTTCCCTACTGAGCCGCATAAGACTGGCCACGTGTCAAGTTTGCTTGGGCGTGGCCTCTGAACATTTGAACCGTATGGAGACGTTCTGAGCCGCATGAGTGCAGGCGACCGCATGATGGGTGGCTTCTCAGTGAGCCGCATGAAGATAGTCCTCGTGAGCCGCATAGGGTAGACTCTGCCTGAGCCGCATGAGGTGGCCTCTACCTGAGCTGCATGGGGTGGCCTCTGCCTGAGCCGCATGCGACTGTCCACGTGCCAAGGTCGCACGAAGGATTTTGAGGTTTGATGGATCGTGTCAGAGATTTCCTTCATTTCCCTAGGAATCTACCATTATGACTGAGTCATTATTGCAGCTTTATGTCAGAGCCGTCAGTTCTCCTTTATGTCAGAGCATAAAATAGGGCCTTTGCTTAATGGCCAATTGTAGAAGCGAATCGCAGAAGGCCACGTGGTGTTGCTTGAGCCGCATGTCCAAGTTGGTGACTTTTGAACCGCATGATGCTCTTGAGCCGTATGAAGCTCGTCTGTTTTTTGAACTGCATGGGTTTTGCTGTTCTGAGCCGCATGGGCAATCATGTTCTTTTTCCATGCTTCTACACTGACACTCAAATAGTTTTACAGAAAGTTCCAGAACGAATTTGGCTTATTAAAATATATATTTGGAAATCTAACTTCGATACGGTTCTTTTAAAAAAAATGGGAGATAAATCGAAGTTTTAAGCTAAAAGTTATGACATTTCTAAGTTGCTTTGGTTAATAAAAACGTGGATGAATATTATGATGAATTTGAGTTGTTTTGAACAAAAAAAGTACATGTAGGCCAAGATACTTGGATACCAACATAGGTATCCAAATGAAACTCATTCTAACCATCCTAACTAAGATCAATCCACTCTCTAACCATTCTAAAACTGAATTTAAAACACAATTAATCCTATTAGGCAATAAACCAAACACATGGGGTGTCCTAATTTGGGATCTATCAAGTAGGACCTAAAACACATATTTAAAATCCTCAAGAGAGCTCCAAATGGCCTCAAACTAGAATCTAAAGGGGGTACATACATGGGGGTGGATCCTATGGATTCAAAACTAACTAATATGTATAGAAAATCAATTTAGAGGGTTGGTTTTACCTATTGGGAGTGGGATTCCAATGATACACTCAAAGGACACGGTTTCGACACGAAAGCTCCTCCAAAATGTACATCCTTCCTTGCTCCTTGCACCCAATCCTTGGTAGTACCTCCTCCTTGGTTGAATGAGAAGAAACGATGGAAGATTGGAAGAAGAATGGAAGAATTTGGAGATCAAAATCAAGAGGGAAGCTCTCAAGTTTGGGGAAGAACAAATTTGGGGAAAAAAGAGAGGCAAGTATGAAATGAAAGAGAGGGACACCTCTCCCCCTATAGTTGGCTGGCCATACATGCCCTAATGGGCCTATATGAAATGTCCAAGATGCCCCTACAAGTCTTCTTTGGGTCAACTTAAGTCATGACAAGGTTTGTGGTCAAAAAGGTTAAGTTTAAGTCTCTAATTTAACCATTCTAAGCAAGTGGGATTAGTCTAATGACACTAACTTAATTAATGGGGTTTGTGGGCCATAACTAACTAACCTTGGGATCCCGTCTACAGTCTAAGCTACCCGGGTCACTAACACAAGTCGGAATGAAACGAAACTCAAACCCGATTAAACAAATCCCATAAAATCAATATTAAAATATAAAAATTCCCAAAATATTAAAATATAAAAAATGACCAAAATTATAATACATCAATTTAAATACTGTTAAAATAATCTAAAATTCATCAATTAATTAAAATCTTAAATAATTCAAAAGTCACAAAATGACCAAAATACCCTTAGCCTAAAAAGTTATAAATAGTTATTATAATCACATGGTTAGCTCCCCATGGTCATGGTTAGTCTCTAGGCTCAATATTTCTAGGGTTCACTAGCTAACACATCAAAATTATAATTCACCAATTTTAAATAGTATTAAATTAATTAAAAATCTCCATAAATCATAAATCCTATTATTAAATAATAAACTTTTACAAAAGTTTAAAATTACCCTCATTTGGAAAATTGGGTGTTACAAGTCTACCCCCCTTAGAAGAATTTCGTCCTCGAAATTAAGATGGTCGTAATCCTTCTAGGTTAAACCCCCAACAATCAAGGTCAAGAAAATTATATCTAAAACATGCAAATTGTGGTCCTACTGGTCGTGATATCACGGTCTTGATCATGGTCACTATACTATCTATCACAGCACAAAACATCCTGACAGGTACTAATGGAATCACACAATAAGATGAAAAAAAGAACATGAAGACAGACCTGCTAACCCGTCACCCGTAGCGTCGGTCTACTCGACTGTCAGCGCAAAAGTCCTGCCCCTCTGGGGTGTATCCCTCTGATGGTACGTGGCACGGTGCTACGCTACAGGTGGCCTAGCTTCCTCTATCTAATCCAAGTCATTCAAGTAATATACACACTGATATTCCACTCAATTATACTAGGGCACCATCTAAATGGTATCTATTCTGCAATCTAATAATCATACCCGTCTATCCAGAACCATGTTACCAAAATTCCCATCACACCAGTAAGTATCGCTGCGATAATCCATAGAGTCCGTAACTAATGTACATACCTCTAGAATCATGGTATTTAAAAATTTTGCATTGCCGCTAGCTTGGATGCAAAAACTTTAAATTCCCACACCCGAGAAATACATTCAAAATCAGACTCTATCTTATCGCCAAACCAGCTAATATGGCTGTAGAAGACTCTAGATTCCTTGACTGAGGCAACCTAGCCCATAATGTTCATCTTGGTAGAAAATTAAGTCAATAATGAATACCAAGAATCAAATTCAACAACGAATAAGGAAAAATAGATAGATATTGTCATAATCGAATTTCGAGATAGTTTATAATGAGATTCTCAAGGGTCATCCCAGGAATCTTCTCAAGTAGTCCTAACTGTGATTGAGTACCTCTCAACTAAAGCCTATTTCTTATCTCTTACCGCAGGCGCGCAGTAGTACAACTAATCGTCGCACTATCACGACTTCGTACTAATGTAAATCTCGACCTGCATGGGCCACCACTAAAAACGTGTTACGACCCGCACCCACTGTGAGGTTACGAGTACGTGACAATGCCCAGCCTACGCTGCAGTGTCGACGGTAGAACGCTGCTCTAGGTTACTATCTAATCAACAACTCGCGCAATTATATAATGTACTTATCAAATCTCAACTCTGAATGGAGGACAAATATAGATATAATAAAATCTCAATCATAGTCTAAGCACGATATAATAACACCAAAGTTTATAACTAAGACAAAATAACAACAACAAAACCAACTACTAAATAATAATAATCTCAAAAACAATCTTAAAATAAAACATATCTCAACTTATTTACAATTCTAGTTCTAAACATGAAACTAAACCAAGTCAACTAGCTAGTCTCTCGATCACTCTGAGTGTCGGGGCCAAAGGTAGTTAAACCATCTCCTGGTCCATTGTAAGTAGGGCAAGTGTCCTCAGGGCAATCATCTGTAAAATTTTCAACAGGTCAAGTCAGGACAGGATCGAGCACATCTCATCTAGAAAACCTAATTAAATGATAGAGAACTATAAAGCAGTTATAGACAGTTGTATTGATGAATATGGCAGTTATATTTAGGTGATGGTATAGAGAACAGTTGAGATACAAGGAAAGTATAGTAACTAAACAAGAGAAGAATCATGGCAATGAAGACTGTAAATAGAAACTAGCTGAACTAGAGTAATATGATATAAGTCTTGACAGTAAATATAAACAAGTGTAAAACCAAAGTAAGTCCAGACAACATGAATCTGATACCAGGTGATTCCAGAACAAGATGAGTCCAGTATAAGATGATTCCAGTCAGTGATCAAAGATTCCAGGGTGAGTCCAGACTATACTCTAACAGTGTGTTTTAAAATACCGAGATCGACATGTAAACGGCTATAGGTAATCCGGCACATCACACACCTGGCCGGGTGTGAGATGGCTATCATTCCAGTTTGATTCCAGCATATGAGGTGATTCCAGAATTGGGGTATGTCTACATGTCTTACTCAAGTATTTTCCCTCCCAGCAAGTACAAGTGAATCCAGAATACGAAACTAGAATCGAGATAAGTCCAGCCAAACATGATAATACCAGCAATGATTCCAGAATAATTTCAGTAATAGAGCCAACATAACGATACCAGCAATGATTCCAGTAATAGAGACCAGACAAGATGGTATGTATGTCGCATACATGAATCCAGAAATATCCATACATGTTGTAACAGAGAATCACATATAACTAACTAGAACTGAAGTACAATAATTGACAAATAAATGAAAAAACTATCAGAGAATGTACTCGTCTGATACCCTGAACAGCTGATATAAAAAGATGGCCAACTGGAGTCACAGAGTCCTAGTTAGAGCAATACAGGTTATAAAGAGTTCAATTTATATGGTAATTAAAATTATAATGCAATCTACATAAGTCTAAGTCAATCTAGATCAAAGTCAACTCTTGGTCAACTCTGGTCAACTATAAAGTCAAACTAGGTCAACTCTAGTCAACTGTAGTCAAACTAGCTAGAGTTGGGTCAACAATGGTCAACTAGTTTAGGTTAGTCAATTCTAGGTCTAAACAAACTAAGTCTTCGCAAATCAAGTATCCAAGATAGCTACTAACTCATAGCCTACGTCACTTGCTAAACCAAGCACAAAACTAAACCATAAGCTAACAAGGCACACAAACTTAGTCATATAATGTATATATATTATTCACATTCACATATTCATATACATAGATATATATAGAAAAGCTATATATATTGGCACATAAATACATATATATATATATATATATATAGCAAATGACCTCTAGCCTAGTGGTTAAGAGATGCATGCGGCCCGAGTGGTCAGGAGTTCAAATCCCAGTGGGAGCGATTCCAGAAACAATTTACCTGGTTCCAATATTGTCACGACCCGCACCCTAGAGTTAGGGCACGAGAACGTAACAACGCCAAGCCTACGCCGCAGTGTCGGCGGTAGAACGTTGTCCTAGGTCTCAATGCATCTAACAGTATAAGACTAAACAGTTTATACTCCCCGAATGGGGGTGACATAGCATAATGTAAACTCAATCACATCTAAGGTAGAGCATAAAGGAAGATAGATAAAACATGAAATCGAAAAGAGATACAACAGATAGAAGTCTAAGTGTCTAAGATACAAACTCAGAATACATCTCAAAATCCAAATACAGTAATCCATAAATACAACTCAAGATGACTGAAAATAAACTATAAGCAAAAACCCTAGCTATCTAGGCAACCTCTACTGTCTCCTCTAGGCTAGCAGGCAACCTCCAGGCTATCTGTAAAATTTATCAACAGGTCCAGTCAGGACAGGAGCGAGCACATTACATCTCAACAGTTCATAGCAGGTTAGAAAATAATCATGCAGTAAAGTAAGATACAGGTACTGAAAGAAATGCTGTATATAAACAGAGAGAAGCTGTAATAGAAATATCTACTATAAATAGAGAACTAACATATGGCTAGTGAGTCAAAGTACAATATAGACATATAAATGGTATAGGAGATTCTGATAAGACACTATGGAAGAGATTCTGATAAGATACTTGGGTATTATTCACATGTCTACTTCTACTCCCCCGTACCCCCAATCGATACACAAGGATCCAACCAAGTTATATTATGATTCCACGCAAAGCCCCCGAAGGGTGATACATGGATGTCCCAAAAATAGGGATTATAGGAGATTCTAGGATACCCAGTAAATGGGATAGGAGATTCTAGGAGACTTGTGATCATAAGAGTATATGTCATAAGTGATCAAAGAACCTGTGAAGCATAGTGATACTTCATGTAAGTGAAACGCACAGAACATGTAGCACCCGATGCTCCCTAAGGATAACATCTCAAGAAGGGATCTGAATAGTACCAATCCGTGTGACCAACGTGACAGTACAAGTAAAGTAATTTAATGCAGGAAATAATTCTAAGCAGGATATGAAATGATCAGAGGATGTACTCGCCTGATATCTGAATGTCCAAGGTAAAGATACTGTCCGAGGAGAGGTGTCTGGCTCCTAATTATAATAGCACAGGTCACAACATATCTAGAAGGTTAATATAAAGCACTACAATGCATTCTACATGAATCTAGGTCAAACTAGGCCAAAGTCAACCCTTGGTCAACTCTGGTCAACTACACTAGTTAAACTAGGTCAAACTAGGTCATGTCCTAACCCAGCAAGTCTTACTAGGCCTAACCAAGACTATCCTAGCAAGCACACATCAATATAAGGCTATATAAGCCAACATACACCCAACTCATATAGCATGCAATTATTCAATACTCAAATAGGCAAGAATTCACATTGGATATGCACTAGGTAATCTATTACTTTAAGCTATATATGTCTACACATATATACACATACATATATTGGTATTCAACATTAGATCTATAATCATGGCATTTTAAATGGTTATATAAACTTATATATTACAGCATAATATGCTAACATATATAAATATACATACATAGCTAAGTTAACTATATTCATAAATACTTATTTAAGAGGCTATGTGTGTGTATGTGAACATGGCAAAGGGGCAAGTGAGGGTTAAATGGGCATACATAGTGTATACATATCAAAGAGTGTCAAAGTATAAGTGAACAATGTGTCAAGTGTGATAGTGTCAACATAGTGTAAGGGGGTACATGAGGTACTATAGGATTTGTGTTAACATAGAACATTACATCTGATTAACTTGTATATTGCATGCATTACATCTATTATTACATTACATTCATGCTTGCATTCATTCATCATTCATTTATTCTCTTGCACCACTATATGCACCATACATTACATACTATGGAACCTACATATTCATTACAAGCCATACTTATACATGCTTACATTAGATAGAATAC
>JANAVB010029555.1:0-63350 GCA_029216955.1 Iris pallida
CCCACTGGTTGAACCAACTGGTTGAACCCATTTGACCCGACCCAGTGCCTTGGCCGGGTCAAACTCCGGTCCAGTTTTTAAAACATTGTTGTAAACCAAACATGGAGATGAATTTTTTAAAAATTTTGAACTACATATTCCCAACCTAACTAAACATGGGTATGGAAATGTTGAATTCCTTTCCTATGGGAAAGGAATTGAAAACCTATTCATAGGAATACAAAAACTTGATCCAAACGAGTCCTTAGTCTCAATGTTTTAAAAACCAGACAGGTGGTTGACCCGGCCAAGGCACTGGGTCGGGTCAAATTGGTTTAACCAGTGGTTCAACCACTGGGTTAACTTAAGATGTCCAAATTAATCCCTTATAGCCATTAATTTTTTACAAAAATACTAACTTTTAAACAAAACTGGTTCAATTGACCGGACCGGACCGGTTCAATTGACTGAACCGGACCGAAAAATTGACCGGTTCACGGGTGAACCGGCCGGTCCGGTCCGGTGGTTTTTAAAACATAAGTTAGACTTTTGAGCATCTTTGAGCCATAGATCGTCTAGTATTTTAAATACTACATGAATTATTTATTAGAACGATATCCAGTTCAAATCGGATCAGAGCCAAATAGCTGGTTATTCAGAAGATGGTTTGCTTTGTCTTTTTGGAAAATCGAACCGAATTGAAAAAACCCATCTCTTGTAATCCTCTATAAATTGTTATCTATGAAAAATTAATTCTTTCTCTTTTCTTTTATTTCTCTGAAAAATTATTATTTTATTTTAAAAAACAGTGTTTGGAAAGTTCCGAAAAATTAGAAGATAAAGTGAATAATTGAAGATCAGAAAATGAACCAAAGTGGGGGAATCATTTTTTCTCTCTATTTTGCTTTCCCTTGAGAATCAATTTTCTTTTCTGTTTATTTTCTTTGTCATCAAAACACACAAAGAGTAACTTTACCGATTTTATTATGAAACAAAAATGAAACATCTGGAGAACGAGTCTTCCCTTTGAACAATACTTGACATAGATCAATCGAAGATGAACAAGGTTGTAAAAAATAGTACAACTTACATGGCCTAGTAAATTCATTTCACAGATTTTCTTCAGCTACTGAGGCTGAAAGTGTGGTAAAAAAAAAAACAGTATAAAGTACAACAAAATCACTCCCTATCAAATTCAATCAGAGATCTTCCATAACAGTAAACTCTGAGTTCGATCTGGAGATCCTGGAAACTTGATTTCAAAATGAAACCTGGAACATTCTGAACCATTTCCACCAATTGCATCTCAGGTTGTTACTGATTCTTGCAGCAATCCCGAGAAGTATCCGTACCGTTAGGCGTATAATGCAGCAACCTTCTGGGACACCCCATCAATCACCTCATCTGGGGGTTCCGAAATTGGCTCCTCCTGTATACAATCCATACGAATGAAACATAACTAGATCTGTCAAGAACAGAATGTTGGCGTATAATCATAGCGCATACATAGCCAGAAAGAAACAATAGTACATGGAAATTTTAGTAAAAGATAATAACAGATTTAAATATATTATCGATCTCCCTCCCAAAGAAGTCACTATGAAACAGTTGCCATGCATCTAAGAAGATTCTATTAATTCGTATAATCGAGGGGACATTCTATGTATGATGGTAGCCCAGATTAGCATAATTCATCCACTCCGAGACATTAATATGCCCAAAAAAATAGAAGAGACCAACTAACTTCTAGTCGAGGGAGCTGCAGCAGCAGTGAACAATTGGAAAGATAAAAAATCCCGAATAATTTATCATAACACATCAATAACTTTTGGATACTCCACATATGATTAGTTAACCATAATCATTTGAGTTGTTTTCTGCATTTGCAATTGTTACAATATTCAATAAAAGGATCATTTTTGTAATGGGGCGAAGCTCACAAGAAACAATTCTACTATTCAACCAATAGTCTGAATGTCTTAACAGAATAATAAGAACCTTTTCCAGCAAAAAGATTATAACTAAAATTTCATGGTAGGGGTTTGCTGCATACTTACTTCTGTCTCTCTTCCGGATTTCACCACTACACACTTTGAAGCGCTGATGCTAGCACTCTTCAACAAACTACGGGCACTGCAATTGGGTCTGTTCATGCCATTTTCTGTATCCTGTGCATTTATTGCATCTTCACCTTGCTGTGACGATTCTGGGCCTTCAAGGGTGTTATCAACAGCAGAAGCAGCATCCCTCGATTCACTGTTCGCATTAGAGCCTTCATCTTTTGGAGCAGGTACCCTCTCCCTATCAACAGAGCAAGGAAAAGAAGGAAAAAGAAGAAGAAACAATGTCTATTAAGTTTATCCGCAACCTTGATAAGCTTTACTGCATTTTTTTTAACAAGTTTACTTGAAAATTAGCACACTAACAGATGAAGATGAGACTCCAACTCTAGGACAACCAGGTTCCGCAATCCTAACTAAGCCTAACCCAAACTGCAGCCCGTTGAGGTTCTCAAACTTAATTCCACGTCAAGCTGGATCTAAATAACTTGGTTAACCATGAATTTTTTGATTCACGGCAGGTATTAACATCAATTTATATAAGCATGTAACATTTTATCGCAGAATTAATAAATGGAATTGACATGGGTTTATTTCCTAACAATTTATACCATTTTTAAGTAATCGTGCTAAAATCGTAGATATAAATAGAACTAAACCACATATATCAAAATATGAAAGTTGAGCTTTCAAACTCTATCACAGGAATCGATCAGCCATCTTCTAGTTAAGAATTTTTCATTGTTAATTATACACTCTTAGATACAAAGAAAACATTGTTTAACCTAAGGGCAATTTTTGTTCTAAGACAATATGTTACTTCTAATATGTCTCAGAGATGCCAGCAATTCTATATAGAAAATATTATCATATTTATTCCAGATCTTTCTTAGTTAAGGAGAATGTTTTGACTTTTGAGGGCTGTTTCTTGGTTGCATGAGCTGAAATTGCATGACTAATAGGTAGGCTTTACTACTTGCCAACTGGCCTTCTAGGTTTATGACAAGCTCCTAACTAGCGCAAATTTTCAAAATCAGGAAATTGTCATCAATTTTGTAGGGTTCTGATATTGTTCGGTTGATACCCATTCTTAAAATTTGTTCAATAATTTCAAGGAGCCCTCTCTATTGAAAGTGGTACTTCATAGCCAACCCCATTTTCATGATAAAGGCATAAATGATCATGATTAGGCATTGGTCGATGAAGTTAATTTTAGTTTAGATGGCAAAGAAGTTGAACCTAAACCTACCAGTTCTATGAAAGGTTCATCCCCATCCACAAATCAACAATTTACAAGTCCATACAACTCAACTTGCAGCTTTTAGTGCACATAACCTCGACAGCAGCAGTTTTTTAGAGTCCTCAAGCAAGTCAGATAAGTCTAGCTCAGTGGGATATTTTGAATTTAAGACCAACCAAAACCATTTGCAAACCCAACCTATGGTTTGGTCATTTTTGGTCCGAGTATAAGCCCCAGTGAACATAGAAAAATTGAGAGGCAAAAATAATACTAGACTATTGCTTTTCTTACCGAGGCAAAGATACATGTTGTCGCAGGATTGGAGTGCCTCGTTCACCTTTTCCAGGGTGCTCTTCAAGATGAGCAAATTGTCTCTTAAAACGGTCAACTCCGCTGCCAGTAAGAACAAGGTAAGCACATATTAAAAGTTTCTATAAATAATACTAACTAAAGAGCTGAACAGAGAAAAAAATTTAGTTTCATCTCTATTTATCCACCATTATTGAACGGGTGAAAAGATAATTACATTATACTTAAAAGTTTCATGTCAGAAGCTATTATGAGGTCCTAGGCCCAAAAAAAATGTTTTCACTCATTTTGCATGTGTCATGTTTGCAGCAATACAAGTGAATTTCTGTTAGTATAAAAAGAGAGTTTTGATATTATTGAGATAAAAAAATTAGTAGGATTTTTGAAGTATAACAAATGTTGAGACAATATTTATAACATATAAGAATCTAGAATTAGTAGTAGTTAGGACAATGCATGAGTACATGAAATGTAACAGGTCATCAAACTATAAGAGAATGTGGGCTGATGATGCCCAAGAGATAACCAAGAGGAATTGTCTTTGTTAGTAGGAACGTTGGTTCATGGCAGCGGCAAGCCTGAGGATAATTTGTACCTTTAAACCAGAATGCACAAAGAGGAAATGTGATTGTAAAGTGCTATAGACCATCGAGTACCCTTGAGATTTAAAGGAAACTTTTATGAAGGCTTATGTCAACTTATTCAAGGTTAATGAATAAAACAATTATTGTGTGCAATCTCTTATCAGATTTACTCAAGCCCCAATTATGTACCGCTAATTTAGGTATCAGGCAATTTTTAAACCTTGGTTAACTACCCTCCCATCTAACAAGAGGATCCTATTCCTATCCACGTCTAATATGGAGTAAGAAACTTGCTCTGAATTATTTCTTAACCTATGAGACATTTAAAGAGTGATAAGTGATACATGGGGTTCGGAAAATGAGAGAGAACTTACTTTAACCTTCCCTTCCCCTGCCAAACACAAAGGATGTTACCTTAAGTTCCTATCCAATCATTCACGATTTCACTAACATGACCTTATTAAGAGAGTAAAACCATTAACCCTTTTACAACTGACTCACATAACACGTTGGTTGCCTAGAAATTCTAACCTAGAGCTATGACTAGAGTGATGAAATAAATATTCAAACATGTTAGTTCATATCCTCAAATTAGTATAAGATAGCCCTTGTTATCTCATTGTAAAAGCCACCTCCTCCAAATAATCTTTTAGACCCCATCTAAGATCAATGAATTTGACCACTTGGTCAAGAACCAAGGTCCCAAATCACGCTCCTCTTCTATGAAAAAAATAATGATTTCAAACTGAACTCTCGTACACAATTCAACATCAGAAAGTAGATAGTTTTCAGGACGTCTTGGCAGTACAGCTGGCTTTATATGGATCCTTGGAGATACCAGCAACTATAAGAGCTAAGCATTGAGCTGATGTTCATTATGAGGGAGAGGGATGTGGGTAGGGAGGGGTTGATTTCATGACGAGGAAGAAGTCTGCAGGATCTTGGAAGTGGTAGAGTGTGGAGCATACAGTTCAAGTGATGCACTGGATAGAAATAGGAGAACAATGGAGGGGAATGTTGGGAGCTATTGCAACTAAAACAGTGTAAGTCAACGGTTTACTTAAGTCAGCAGAAATTAGGAACAGCTGCAGCATAGGGAGAAGAATGGTAACGTTGAGAAAGTTGGGTAGCAGAACTGGACATGCATAGATAAACAGATATGGTGGCCAAAAGGTAGTACGTCAGACCAACAGATAGGTAAACTATAACTACAGTGCAGCAATGAGTTACTGTTTCATCACTACAGGGACATAACTGCAAATAATCCTTATCAAACTAGTGATGAATAATTTTAACGAACGTCATACCTCGGATACATGAAGTTAGCCTGATCTCCACCACGAAGGTACTCCTGAAGCATCTGAGGATGATACTCTAAAATCTGTTCACATTTATAAAATCTCAGTCCATTTAAAGTATAAAGTTGATACAGTAATAAAGAGATTGAAATAACTGTTGTCATCATTGGTTTGTACCTCGCGATAAATTAACTCCCGTACATCATCTTTTGCCAATTTTCTCCTTTCAAACTCAAACTCAAGTTTGGAGATAGGCTGTGTTGATGGTTCACGATCCACATTTGCCAAACCTTGAAAGTATGGATCACGTAGTGCCTGAAATATAAAAAAGACAATTATCCGAATAAACAACCAGTTTTTTAGAAACATGGCAACTTCTTATAATAAGTTAGCAGTTCAAACTTGAGAAAATCCTAATATAATATCTGAAGTTCATATTCTTACCTCTTCAGCAGAAGGCCGATCATTCGGATCAAATGCAAGTAGACGCTCGAGTAGATGGAGAGCCAATGGGTCTGCATCAGGGAACTTCTGTGAGAAAGGAACTGGAGCCTTTTTCCTCATGCTACTTAATATCTTTTGGCTTTTTCATTTCGAATCTGCAGATGTTAAGAAAGGCCACCAGTGAGAAAAATATGAGCAAAACAAATTTACTAGTACTATTGCTACTAAGTCTCTATTCCTAGTACTGGGTCCAGCTGTATGGATCCCTTTCTTCCACTCTTCTCATTTAAAGACCACTCTAACAAAAAGCACCACCCTTGCCCATTTACCATTGCACCATATAGACAATACATGTCTACCTTGAGGTTACGGTTCAAGTAGAAGAATAGAAGATACATCCTCTACACAAAATGGGAGTATGGTTGCTTACATGTTGAGTCGTTGACCATCCCAATACCATGAATAAGCGGGAGCCTCATGGAACGGGGATCCCGCTGTTCTAACTAGAAAACTAAACATAGATTAATTATATGATCGAGTTGTGTGAGGAACAATGGTCCATTGGTGTGGGTATGTCTGGGTGATATATACTTACTCAAAAAGCAAGAATTTTTTAATTTTGGCTACAATAAAGATTAAAAATTGGCAAAACCACATGGGAACATCAAGTCGTGCATGTGGAAGTATAAAAAAAGAGGAGCAAAACATCAAATCTTGAGTTCATTGCTAATAACCAAACCAGAAAGAAACTAACCCTTGTTATTGTTTCAGGAGATGGAGTGCCAAGTAGATCAGTCATGAGATCCAACTGATGAACAACATTCTTTCCAGGAAATATAGGTTTTCCTGTTAACATTTCTGCAAATATGCAGCCTATGCTCCAAATATCAATTGCAGGTGTGTACTGCAAAAATGAATGTCAGAGAACAGGACAGTAGAATTTACATAGCAAAATGGAACTACATAAGAGGTCCTCGTGGCATAATTTTTTGGCATAAGTTTACTATGAAAGGCCTGTAATCATTTTTCTACAGACCAGTGTTCAAACAGATTCAATTTGCTATTTTGTTACTACCTGCACTCTGATATAGTTCAAGTAATATCATAAATGTCAAAGAGGATCAATATCTGTCATTACATAACTGCTATGGATGATAGTAGAAACATCCAAACCGAAATATGGTAAGCGACATGCAGTCAATAGAAGCATATTAGACAACTATATATTAAAGATAAAATATAGTGCTTAGAATATTCATGTTTGCAAAATGTGTCTACGAGTGAGTATCAACCATCAGAGCTAATACTATTTTGAGAAATTTCCAAAATATGTTTTCTACGAAAAAAGACAATTATGGAGGACCAGCATTAAATGATTAAAAGATATATTTATTTTTTATTATTATGGATGAGGCTGAAGATGATGGCAGTGGGAACAATGGATGCACTCTCTAGTTTCCTGAACAACTTCAGGGAATATCAATTTGGTGAATCCTAATAAGAAAAATTAATAAAAAGATCATGCAAAAAGAGTGACATTATGGCTTGAAAGCAGTAAGTGTTACATAATAGGGCCCATTTGGCTTGTTTGTTTTACTAGTACAATTACCAACTTCTGAATCCAATAATTTATCTAGCTTGGTTTTGAGTGTTTAACTGCTTACTTTTGAGAAGAAAGAACCACATAGTTCTGGAGCACGATACCATCTTGTTGCTACATAATCCTACAATAAAAGAAAGAAATAATGCAGATCAATATCCAGCAGCAACAAAACCACATTTCTGTTTCCAGATTTTGAAAAACGCACAAAATGGATCCCAAAAAATCAAATACACATCTGAGAACTTCCTCACGGTAACACACACGTAAAGATAGGAAAAGGCTGCCAACATTGATGTTAAAAATAGCGAAAATAAAATATTCAAATTGGAGAGGATCACATACTGTCCAGAAAATAGCTGACGGAGCATCATCAAATGATACACGGGCAAGACCAAAGTCACAAATTTTTAATTTGCAATCAGCATTTGCAAGGATATTTTTTGGCTTCAAATCACGATGAAAAACGTTCGCTGCAAAACCAGCAAGTAGTTTCAGCATCCACTAAGTTACCAAATGTAAGTGGTACAAACATCAGTGCAAAACAAAAGGGGAAAAAAGATAAAAGTTTAACCAGAATGGATATACTTCAGAGATCGGAGAAGCTGGTACAGGAAGAACTGATGATGTTCGGGCGTGAGATCATCATTAGCCTTGATAACATGATGAAGATCAGATTCCATCAGCTCAAAAACAACATAAATATCCCTAAACTCCCTCCGAGATGGAGGAAGCATAATATGCTTGATTTGAACAACATCCGGGTGGCGAAGAAGCCTGAGCAACTTGATCTCTCTTAGAATTCGAGTGGCATCGGAAACATGCTCAAAGACATCATTAATCTTCTTGATTGCAACCTTCTCCCCAGTGTGGGTATCCACTGCGGCCCCAACCACCCCATAGCTCCCCTTGCCAACCACCTCTTGTATCTGGTATTGGCTTGCTTCGCCATATTCCGTGAAGAACTCAGTATCATGCATGCTCTGAAACGATTTCAAATAGTACATTTTAGAAACTCGACATGGAAACGTGTAACAAAAAACAGTTTCTTAGAATTTCCTCTTCATTTTCAAAAGGGAGAGATCCTTACGTCAAAGACCATTCTTTGTAAGGATTGACAGATGGATCAGAGAGGAAAGGTTTGGCCAAATCCTCTTCACTCAAGAACCAAAAAGAAGCTCTATTCTACAATAGAGATCTATATATATTCAAACGGTCGATTTCAGCAAGTTCTACTCTGACAAGTACCCAACTTATTCCCCAAAACATAACAACAAAAGATTATAAAAAGAGAAGAGAGGACTAATTTAGAAATTCGGAAACGAGGAAATAGAAGATAATTTTCACTATCTAAACCAAAAAAGACGAGAAAAAGAAAACAGTTATTCTTGTTAGAAGGATCTCATTTCAATTGAAATGTGAAATGATGAAATCATTCAGTCCTGTCCTTACTCCAGTCCATACATGATACATGAATGCATTCAGTAACCAACATTCTGACAGATGGATCGCCAAATAGTGAGGAAAGATGCTACAAAGATCAGGTTCAAATTGTAGTTCTCAACAAGTTCTTGTGAAATTCCTAACTTAGAATCCCATATCGACATTAATAAAACAAAATTTGAGCACAAAATCCAAGTAATTGTTCATATAGAAATTCTGTAACAGAATATATCCATACAAAATAAATAGGAAAAAAAAATCATATTTTTGGCCAGTAAGATCTCAAATTTCCAATATTTCAAATGGTTAATAGAAAAGGCAATCATTCCTTCTCTAGGTAGCATGGAGATTCCAACATGGTTGCCGTGTTCGTGTCGGACACGTATACACATTCAAGTGATCAAATTTTCAAGGTGAAGCACTCAGCTCTTTCCTCGTTCCCAGCATCGGTGTCAGCAAACAATTGGTCAGATGTTCAAATTGTCAATGCTAACCAGATACTCCTGGTCAAATTCCTAACAAGATCGCTAAAAAAAAAAGAGCACAAAATTCAACCTTTCCCCCGGATCATAACCAAATACAAGAAAAAAAATAAAGATTCAATCTTTATCTAAGGAAAATATAAAGATGCTATTTTTATCCCCAAAACAGAACAGGAAGAGGGAAAGATCGGACCTTTTTGCTTGGATCGGCTGCCATTCGGTACTGGTCGGGGATCCTGATGGAGGAAGGAGCAGAGATATCAAAATCCAAGAGCTTGATCACTTATTCTGCTTCTTCTACTTCTTCTTCTTCTTCTACAACTCGCTGTTTCTTTTAGGAATGGATGAGCTGGTTCTGCGCTGGAAAAGGCGAAGCACTCCGCTCATTCTTCTTCCTCCTCCTCCCTCCATCTGCGTTGATCGACTTCTTTTGCGCTGAGCCTGCACGTGACGCGGAGAAGAACAGGGGACACCCATCATTCTCATCACTATTGCCATCCATTGTCAAGGCTTCAGCTTTTCTTTATTTGCTATAAATAGTCTGTCCTCCATCTGCTCTGGACTCGCGGCTTGTATACCTTAAATTGTTAAAAAAAAAAAATCTTTCTATAACAAATTTTAAAAATATTCTATATTCAAGTAATATTTAAATTAAATATATGATATTATCTAACAAATTACAATTTTTAAAGCATATCTATAAAAAAATTAATTCAAATATATTCAAATATATTTAATATAATAATTTCAAATTCTTATTTACTTTTTCTTAAAATGTACATATGACTAATTTTGCTAAAAATATTTTGTCTCTCGTGCATAAAGTCTCTTTTTAAATTTACACAAGTCATCATCATGCTTTAGCAATTTTCAAGTATGGACAAAGATCAACTGCAGCATTCAATTATTATAAAGTTTGACTGAAGTCAAAATATAGTACTTAAAAGCTTTTCCAATATGGATGCTCTTATGGATATATTAATGGAACACGGTGTATAGTAAATAGATTCGAAAGTTCTATAAAAAAGTTAGGTACAAATAATATATTTTATCATATTTGACATAATCGTTGTAATGTTAGATCAGTTTTAACAATGTACAGATTTCTAATTGTGATATGATTCTCTTGGAAGTATGTTTACTAAATCACCAACAAATTGAGTTAAGTCTTTCCATTAAAAAGAAAAACTCAAATCATTCCTCACATGTTACTTTCATTTATTATCCACTTGAAATTGCATAATAAATAAGATATACGTTTTCCATACGTTACCATTACAAAAACAAAATACTGGACGACTTGAGTTCAATCTGAAAAAGGCCCTACTTGATGGAATAAGAAAATGAACTGACTCCTCATGCACTTCTTTTTCAATCCATACGAATCACCACAATACTTAAATTAGATAAAAAAATAGATTACATTGAGTATTAAAGAGTTTTCGATGATGAGATGACGAGGAGGAACTAATGAAGAAGTCCTTGAAAGTAATCTCTCTTCAAATCAATATCGAAGCTTCGAATCACTCTTGATTCTCTTAGAATATTACAAGCTTTGGGAAAACTCTCACATTTGGTATAGTGACGATGGATTAGAAATATGTAATATATTTAAAATACCCCAATTTCGAACAGTTCTGGATCGTTTATCACGATCCAACGATATTAATAAAATACTCAAATTCAACCTTCAGCTCCGACACTGATATAATGCTATCGGTGTACCGGCGATACACCAAAGAATGTCCACTTCGTACCAGAACCGCGGTACATCGGCAGCGGTAAACCGACGGTATACTGCTTACTCTGATACTGTTTTTTTCTTTCTTTTTTTCAAATTGTCTTATACGCGTCCAAATTGAGCTACCTTCGTCGTCTTCAATTTTTTAAACTTCTCCGATACATGATGTTGTTCATAGTGTCATGCCCCGCTCCCATAGGAGCGATCGTCCTCGCTAAGGCGTGATGCCACACGGGCCTAGGTTGCGCCCGTGCAAGGCCAAGTCCAGAAACGACCGATTTGAGCTAGGCCACAGAGTCGCACAAGTGTCCCCAATTGCAGCGGAAAGTAAATGAACACAAGTTGAAGCGAATTCAAGTGCTTTATTGATATTCAAGAAGTTTACAGGCGGCGCTAGGCCGATATTACAAATCGCTCAAGCTCTCTCTCTCGGAAACATAAAAGGCGTGCCAAGTGGCTTACAAGATGGAATGATTCATGGCGATGTTCCGATACATTATGTCCTGTATAGGGTGCTTCACTTCTTGCAACGTCCCAAGGCCCCAGAGTTGGCTCCACGCCTTAACACGTTCGATGGAAGCTCCCACCCGCCGACGTTTCCTGCTTCCTGCAAGCAGACTGTGGGGTTATCAGTACATTGTTATGCACTGGTGGGGAGGCTAGCTCGCCCACAATGCTATCATTACCAAACACGTTCTATTTACTTTTGTGCACCGTCTATCATTCATTGTCTTTCTAATCTTACCTTAGGATCAGTTTCATTCATATTTCATAATCTATCTCGTGTTGCCAAATTCAATGTGTTGCATGGTAAATACATGCATGACTTATCCATACTTACCGTCCGGTTCCTGTCCAAAGTAAATCAAGTTAGTCAACAATTCATAGGAAATAACTTAACGTGATTCATGTGAACTTTCAATATCAAGGGCGTGTCCCTGTCTCGGGTTCTAGCACGTCGTGGCGTGTTTTCAAATTCATTTGTACGAAGTACTCCTTATCATTTGGTGCGTTACATTTCAAGCATATTCATAAGGCACTTTATTTAGTTAACTTAGACTACTTTGATTTCAATGCAAGGACTTGCACGTGGATTGCCACCAGCAAAGCCCACTTAATCTATATGCATCTCGCTGGCACCACAAGCCAATTTGGACATGTCTTCCCCTTGGTAATTTCCTCACCTATCATGGCGTGCGGCTTGGTACACCCTGATAGTCTTTTGAAATACCCGGCCTTACGTCCCCTGGTGGCCAAGCCCGTACTCAGGCAGCCCGTAAGCCATCTTTTGATTTCGTCCGGACCGGCACGTCCTTCACACTTTGACTATGCCGCTGGAAATCCCTTATATCTCCCACCTCCCGTATACTAATGGATTGTCCACGACCATTGCGTTTTCTTTGTCATTTTAACTTAACGGCTGTCACCGAGCCTGTAATGCCCCGCTCCGCACGCGCATTACGCTGAAGCGTTGACTCAACGAGTCGCATTGACGCAAGAAATTATCGATGCAAAACGATATGAGAGTTAAGTTGTCCCGAGCAACGCATCAAACTAAGTTGATGCGAAGAGTTGCCTTGTCCCGAAAGAATGCATCGAGTTGAATCGATGCGAAGCGCCGCGTTGCCCCGAAGGATGAGTGCGTTGAATCGGCTCGAAGATTCTAAGAAATTGAATCGACCAAGGCGCAAGTCCGAATCGATACAAGTATTGATTTTAGTTGGTTTCGTGTACAGGTTATACTTTGACGGAAAATATTAGAGGTCGATCTTTTGCAATATTTAGTAAGGGGTCCGCGAAATCAAATCGTCGCCTTGCGACGGGCTAAGACTTGGGCATGCTAAGGCGAATTGGGCGTATAACTCAACGAAGCACGAAGTGCTCGAATGGCTAAGTCAGGAGAGTGGCCGTGCAACAAAGTTAGGGAATCGAGCCGCATCGGCTCGACAAACGACGAAGGCGTATCGACTCAAGGTGGAGGATTGACTTCTTTTTTTACTCCTTCATTCGATAAGTCAAATATATCATTGTATGCTAAAAGTTAACCTATCGACGCCACGGGCGTGGTCCGATCGGAGATAAATCATAGTGTGAGTCGAACACTAAGTTAGAACAATTGAAATGATACGTGCATCCTATGCACGAGTCGCTATGGGACATTGGATATCGCAAGGGCGAGCGCCTCGGTACGCAAGCCGTAAAAACATGGAATAACTGTACTCGGCGAGTGCCTTAGTGCACGAACCATACCGTGCCTTTGCTGCACGAGTTAGAACGGCTAGAACATTGAAAGACAATAGGCGAGCGCCCTAGCGTGCAAGCCCCGAACATTGAATGCTAAGTTATAGAACATGAGGATACGGTCGAAACGTGCCTACGTGCGCGGGATAATAAAAAATGGCTTCGTTGCGAGAGAATACAGTTGTGGCATGAATGTGGCAGAACTGTCGGATATGACATGGTGCCTCGAAAGGTGTTCGAGACCTTCGGGTCGTTCGGTTGACGAGCATTGAGTTGAGGCATGATGCCATTGAACCATTGAAACGAAGTATGAAACGTAAGAACACAGAAAGTTAACGGAAGAGACACGAGATGATAAAGTCTGAGTCTTGAACTCAAGGCTATACTTGGTTGTTTGAATGATAGTGCATTGCATGGTCGAATGGGATGGGCTTGAGATTAATCGTGATAATAGCCCGTGCACGGGTGTTTCCATCCGAACGGGTGCACCGGGGCACCGGGACCGTTCGGCCTAGGAGGGATGTTAATCTTTGATAGACGCACATCTGCGAATGTCCGATTAGCACTCGGTCGTAAATGTGAGAAGCCGCAAACGATGGTAGGCACGCGGTAAGTTTCGGTTGTTGGGATTGCAACCCAACCCGTGAAACGCCGGGCTACCCAAATTCGAGAGAGAAAAGAAGGAGAGAAAAGAAAGTAAGGAAAGATAAAAGAGAAACTCCTTTAGTCCATTTCGGCGCGGATACGCCCACGACCTTCATATAGTTAAGGAACGATGGATTGAAAGTGTAGGCGCAGATGCGTCCCGCATAGAGATCCTGCTTAGAGATGCACATATAACATGACAGGGAAGGAATGCGACGTATTTACCTTGCGTCAGTGCAAGGGACGCAAGGGCGAGTGCGTCGACTTGGTAAGTCGTGCCACGAATCAAACACGAGATTGCTTGCTTGCTTGTACATTCAATTCGATAACATGATGATATGATAACATGCTTTACGCTTTCAAAGATGCCATAAAATTGACCCTAAGGAGAACATAGCAAGATCATAAGCTAAGTTGCATGATTCAACGTAAATATTAAAGATGTTGGTTTGGAAAGATGATCTTTGTTATCAGTACATGCGAGGACGAACGTACTGATCCCCCACCAGCTTCATGCAGGGTGCAGGGAATGGATTGCTCGCGGCGAAGCGTTGCTTGAACGTGTTAAGGCTTGGAATGCCGAAGCGCATTGAAGCGTGCTATCGCATTGACGCTCGGACTACGCAGCTGAATTGATGCGGCCGAGATATAGAAGGCATGATGTATGGAACGGTAAAATCCTTTGTGGGCAAGAGAGAACCTGAGTTTGTAGCCAATCTGGCATGTATTGTTAGGCTATCGAAAGCCATTGTAATCTCAGTTTCGAATATCAATAAAGAGAATTGTTTCGTATACTCTGTTTTCTTTCGTTGTTAATATCAATTCAAAAGATAACCATTTGAGAACTTTTCATCTTGCCTTGCACGAGCGCAACTCCAGGCTCGTGCGGCATCACGTCCCCTGCGAGGACGATGATTCGGGTGATTCCGGGTCGGGGCGTGACAAATTGGTATCAGAGCTCTAGGCTCAATTTCCTCTGGACGCTCGTTTCATTACAATTCTAAAAGTTGCCCACCACCACTTGATATCACTCTTGACTCTACTCGATGCCGCACTGGATGTTCCATACAATAAGTCTAATACAAATTATGAAATTTTGCCGCATGTGTTTTGGAAATTTCATGATGTTTGCTAAGGAAAGTCGCGAAGGGTATATTGTATTGAATGCAACGAGCCGTAAAAATGTTAGTTGCTGCAAGCGCAACAAATTGGAAAATACGATATGTGATGTTGTTGTTGCAATATAACATGTTGGAAGAGAAATAAAATGATGTACGAAGTGTAACGAGTTAATGGTGAATATGCGTTAAAATGAAAGTGAGAAGTGATAGCCAATACCGAATGTGTTAAAACGGATTGTGCATTGACTTGGAAAGTCGAGAGTAATTCGTTGCACGGGGTGCGGTAAATGTCGGAAATGATCGTTGCACGATGTGCAACGCATATTGAAAGTAAAATCATTGCACGTGGTGCAACGTATATCAAATTAATCGTTGCACGAAGTGCAAAGGAAAATGGAAATAAATCGTTGTACAAGGTGAACTGAAACGTCGAAAATAAATCGTAGTACGATATGCAACGTGTATCGGAAGTAAAATTGTCGCACGAGATACGACGCATATCTAAAGAAATGTTGCACGAGATGCAACGTAAAAAGAATTGAAATCGTAAATCGATAGAACGAATCGTTCGGTTGCACACCAAACTTATGTTGGCAAACGAGAACATTGACCGAGTTGCGTCGGATTTGATAGAATCAAAGTCACGGTTGTGATCAAGCACGATCACTGCAGAAATCGTAAGTCGGAAGAGATCGTTGGTCTATACTAAGTATAATGCGAGGGAAATGGCTTGAATTCCGAGTGGTATATGCCATACCACGTAGGCGATGAATGACTCGATTTCGAGTGGTATATGGTATAACACTCGTGCGATGAATTGCATCAACGCGTTGTGAGAATTGCGGAAGGTTTGTCAGCAACGGACGGAGGAGACCGAGACTCGATTGAAAATTTGTATGACGGTATGTCGGTACAAGTGTTCTTCGAAAAATCGGTTGGGACGATAAGGCGAGACTCATATCGATTGAACGATACGTCGGACGAAAGTTATAAGTTGGTCGGACGACCGAGACTAGCGAAACGATTATGCCTTGATGCAATAATCGGATCGACGGGAAAGGGAAAACTCGAGCTTATGAATGAGTCGCACGAATTGCGATCTCGACAGAAATATTGGGCGAGGCGAATCAAATCGCACGACTTGCGATCTCGATAGGAATGTTCGGCTAGGCGAATCGAATCACACGACTTACGATTTTGATAGAAATGTTGGGCGATGTAAGTTGTAATCGAACCGCACGATGTGCGACTTCGGTAAAAAGTTGGTCGACGTAAGAAATCGTGCCTAAGAAATAGTTGGTTACGTTACGGCGACACTCATTTGAGTACGACTGAAAACACGCGAAACTTAGAGGGCGAGATCGTATAACTCGAGGGTTCGATGTTGGATAATCGGTAACTCAGTTACGCGATCAAAGTATAGCGAGATGCGGCGAATCGGAGAACGAGTGGATGCGTATGGAAAAGTTTGTTGCGAACTTGGATGTATGCGATGCGAGTTAAGTTGACGTCGAAACGGATTCAAAGTTGACCCTTACGCTATCGAAATTGATACGGCGTATCGAGATCGATACATAAGGAAACGTAGGCACGATGTGGGAATACAAAATGGAGTGCGCCTTGCGCTATCAAAGTTTTATAAGTAACGATACGAGAAGGAACGAACTTGGTTGATCGTAAATTTTGTGATTGATCAAAGACGAGACCATAAGTCATCGACGATTGCTCGATGCGTATAGTATCTCGTGAGTCGACCCGCGAATAAGATAGACTCGAACTTGATGCGAGTCAATGTTTCGTAAATTGTGAAATCATCGACGGTAGTGCATGACTTTACTCGGAGGATAGTTGCGCATCAGTTGCGCCGATAGAAATGGTTTTGTCCGAAATTGGGTAGTCGCATAGAATCGTCGGAACGTGATTTGGCTCCGAAATAAGATATAGCATGTTCGTATTAAACTGTCCTTCGTTAATGATCCACAATTATCGAGCGTAGCTTCGGGGAAGCTGACCCTAGAAGACTTGACCGCCAAATCAAATTGAGTGCTACAGAACGTAAGATGACCCATGCGATATCGCATATGGGATTGCACCGATAACAAATATAACACGGTGCATGTTGACGATAAGTCTAGGCGATTGCGAGAAACGTGCTATGCACGAGAGGGAACGATAAGGGAATGGCTTACAAGTCATGTCGTTAGATTCGGATTCATCTTGCAATTGAGCTTGCGTGAATCGAAATTATGTTCGATGTTGCGAGACGGATAAGTCGGGAATTTGGCTAGTGAATTTCCTACTCGATAGGAATTGAATGTAAGGCGTATCGTAAAGACCTTCGTGTCAAGGCGATCGTTGCCTTTTTGCACCGTCGCCTTGATGTAAACTTTCGTGTCGAATAAATTGTGGCCTTTGTGCAATATCAATTTAAAAGTTACGTCGGGAGAAGTTAAGCACGGTGCCTGGGAAAGTAACCTAGCGGGCGTAGCCCTGATTGTTGATGCATTTGCAAGTCAACAAAGGAAATCGTATCAAGATAAGTTGCATAGTGAAATTTTAGAAATAGTTGGGTGGCGACTTCGAACGCAAGGCGTTACGAAGACTCGTTGTGATTGGATGCGCGACAGCTTGACGCGACGCATAGAAATGATAGTCCGATGAAACATACGAAATGCGATATGTGATTTTGAATCGCGTCGCATGCAGTGACTTTATTGAATGAAAGCAAGTATGTATCGAATATACGTATGCGATGAAAGTTCGAGAACGGTTGCTAAGGATAAGTCCGATCGAGAGTACGAAATGGCAAGCATAGGATTGAAATTTACCTGTCAGTTTTGTTCCAATTTGCTACCACTGGAATTGGTCAAAATACATATATCTTCGGGACGCCTTGAATATAGGTACGAATCTAAATCGAGTTGTATCCAAATTCAAATCGAGCTGCAGGGACTTTGAAATGCTAGTGAAAAGCTTGCGAGATATTATGAAATCGAACATCATTTGTGGGGCGAGATCGTGAAACGATCTATAAAACACTTAGTCGGAGTGTTGGTTTGGTTCGAGGACGAACCTTGTTTTGAGTGGTATATTCTGTAATGCCCCGCTCCGCACGGCGCATTACGCTGAAGCGTTGACTCAACGAGTCGCGTTGACGTAAGGAAATGTATCGATGCAAAACGATATGAGAGTTAAGTTGTCCCGAGCAACGCATCAAACTAAGTTGATGCGAAGAGTTGCCTTGTCCCGAAAGAATGCATCGAGTTGAATCGATGCGAAGCGCCGCGTTGCCCCGAAGGATGAGTGCGTTGAATCGGCTCGAAGATTCTAAGAAATCGAATCGACCAAGGCACAAGTCCGAATCGATGCAAGTATTGATTTTAGTTGGTTTCGTGTACAGGTTATACTTTGACGGGAAAATATTAGAGGTCGATCTTTTGCAATATTTAGTAAGGGGTCCGCGAAATCAAATCATCGCCTGGCGACGGGCTAAGACTTGGGCATGCTAAGGTGAATTGGGCGTATAACTCAACGAAGCACGAAGTGCTCGAATGGCTAAGTCAGGAGAGTGGCCGTACAACAAAGTTAGGGAATCGAGCCGCATCGGCTCGGCGAAACGACGAAGGCGTATCGACTCAAGGTGGGAGGATTGACTTCTTTTTTTTACTCCTTCATTCGATGTCACGCCCAGTACCGAAATACGGAGACGGACTAGGCCAGCTACTCCATATGAGGTACGTAACGTCATACGGCGATCGTGGCTGTCGAGAGACTAGGGGGTACATGCTACAATCAAGTCTTCTATGGTCCCACAGAGTTCTATGTCTCAATCAATCAAATCACATCAGCAAATAAATGAACATTAAAGATAAAGCAGTAAGGCGTCCCTGACGCTTCATCAAAATGGTCATGAGAGACTAGCTTTATAAATTAGCTATCTCAGAGAGTCAGGAGTACAAAATTATACACAGCTGCAGTCTGTTTAATTACAATTATGTACTGACACAAAATATCAAGTAATCCGGCTAACAGATGCCGGTGGCTAAACGCCGTAAAAGTATAAGCAGGAGTGGTGGAGAAGAAATCCACTCGAGTCCCCGAACTGCCATGCTCCTAGTATGCACCATGGATGTCAGGGAGGAAGATCGTGTCCTCAGGCTCTGCTACGGGATCTGGCCAAACAAAACCAACGGGGTCAGCCCCGAATAGCAAGTACCGCCAAAGGGGCACAAGAGTTAAGATTAAAAACCCAGTTAAACAGAATGATTGATAATAGTAATACTTATGCTACTATTATAGGGTAGCGCAACATCCTCGAACCCATATGGCACCCTTACAACCAAACAAGGACAAAGGTGCCGCATGGAGTCGGGACGTGTCGTACTCTATAACTTTCACATAAGTTAAAAGGTATAAACAATAAAATCTCCTGATCGTGACTTCGGTCGATAGTCTATCGCAGCACAATAACCAACCCAACAATCAAACAAGAACATGGGTTGGATCATGTACCATGATAGACCATGTTCCTCAGTCATTCACAGAAGTAGCACTCCATAATCAGAATAAGTCTTCCGATCATAACTTCGATCCACAGCCTATCATAGTACGATAACCAACCCAACAATCAAACAAGAACATGGGTTGGATCACGTACCATGACAGTCCGCTTCCTTCAGTTACTCACGGAAGGTAATAGGGTACAAGCAAGTCGTTTTTACGGCCAATCAAGTAACGAGTTTCTAGTGGGACGAGGTTATCCTCGCATCATGTTATGTAGAAATCCTCAGATCGTATCTTTCCAGCAAGGCTAGCCCACCCAGGGGTTCGCGTAGACAGGTATGATTGAGCACAGGTCCCTCGCAAGGCCACCTTGCTAAAACATATAATATATAGCAGGAATTAATCGGATACAGTCATCCACTCGTTGCAGATGACACAGTATCCGTGGAGACCAGCCGGCGCGTCAAGACAGCATCTCAAGGCGGCTGGTGTAACACGATCTCGGGATTTTGCCCTCCCCATGCATCTAGTATATTTAGTTGCCTAATTTAACCCTAGGTGAAATCTTGGATTCTCATGCTGTGGCCTGCATGATTATCCTCCTAAAGTCGTACTTTAGTACGAGTACTCCAGAGAGGATCCATGTCAATCAGTATGTCAACATGTTCTACCCTCCTTAGTGTAATGTATCATTGCAAATACGCCACGGGAGTTACGAGTCATTTGTCGAGCATGAACAAGAACTGGGACATTCAGGTACATGTATCAGGTAGGAACACTTTGTTCTCCGGGGTCACATTAGTGCTCATATCATGCTCGGGACAAAAGGCATAAGGATATAAAATGGGCATATAATATATATATATATATATAATAATAATAATAATAAGGTCAATATAGGGCACAAAAGTCCATGCGGCTCAGGGGGAGTGAGTCCATGCGGCCGGGTCAATACTGGTTCATGCGGCTGGGACTACACACTCATGCGGCTGGAAAGGCGGGTTCATACGGACGAAGGGGTGTCAGCGTATGCGGCTGCGATCAGATGAAGTCCTATGCGGCTGAGCATGGGCGATACATATGCGGCTGGATGATGGATGGGCCTTATGCGGCCCAAAACAGTAGCGCATATGCGGCTGGGTGCAAAAAGAACTCATGCGGCTGAGTCTGATCAAGGCTATGCGGCTCAATTACTTGCCGCATGAAGATTCATGCGGTCAAGTACTCAAGCAAGTCTTATG
The DNA here is from genome assembly GCA_029216955.1 of Iris pallida. NCBI lineage: Eukaryota > Viridiplantae > Streptophyta > Magnoliopsida > Asparagales > Iridaceae > Iris > Iris pallida. Next base: position 20,932 of record JANAVB010029555.1, read on the forward strand.
CGGCTAGGAAGGACTTTCCATACGGCTGAGCTCGAACGAGTCTCATGCGGCTGGAAAGGCCATGCGGCCAGAGACTTGCCGCATGAGGATTCATGCGGTCAAGTACTGCTCTTCTTCTCCACTTGCCCGAGAAGAGGAGCCAAGCAACCATGGCTTCCAAACTACACAAAACCTTCATCCGGAGCCCAAATCGGAACTTCCTTAGGTCAAAATGGGGTAGAACAAAATTCTCTACAACATGGAACCATCAAAACTTAAAAATAATGAAGTTTGCTAGACCAAAACCAAGAAAATCCAAAAATGGTTAAAACCTAGATCTACAAGGATTAAAGCTTCAAAATGGAAAACTTTAAGTTCTAAACTAGTATAGAATAAGGAGAAGAACATATTTTGACAAATAATTTTGTAAGAAAACATCAACAACATTTATGGATCCATCTCTTGAGCAAGTTGGTACTTGCCTTGGTTGATGGAAGAAATATTTGGTTGGTGGAGGAAATAAATGAGGGGAAGTAAATGAGAGGAGAGAGAATGAGTTGAGTTATTATATAGAATCTTGAACCCATGGGTTCATGATGAACCAAGGTGAACCAAGAATAGGTTACCCAAATGAGCCAAAACTGTAGGCCCAAATGCAGAAAATAAATTACGAAATAATATTTTGTCGAATATTTTTGGAAAATGCATGAAGAAATACAGCATAATAAATATAGTAAAAATACAAGAAAAATACAATTTACCGATTTACGTATTAAAATACGTATTCCAGGATCGGGGAGTGACATCTCTACCCTTCTTAGAAAAATTTCGTCCTCGGAATTCTAGCCAAGACAGAATAGTGAAATCAGGACAAGCAAGGCTCAATCACATACAAGTTAACTATCATAGCAGTTATTATCATACATCCCAAAGTACAAAACAAGCCGGTACAGATAAGCATGGAATCGTGTCAATAAGGTACAAAATTATACCTTATCAGTCAAACAAATGCGGATACCGAGATCTGATCTCGTCCTCGCGCTCCCAGGTTGACTCTTCCGAAGAGTGATGGTTCCAAGAAACACGGACAAGGCTTATCGTCCGATTCTTGAGTACCTTCTCTCGCCGGTCTAAAATAGATACGGGTTGTTCCTCGTAAGTTAGGTCGGTACCAACGACTAACTCTGAATGATCGAGGACATGACTCGGATCCGGGACATACCCACGTAACTGGGACACATGAAACACATCATGTATGCCAGTTAACGAAGGTGGAAGGGCAAGTCGATAAGCCACATCGCCTACCCGAGCGAGAATCTTAAAAGGACCAACGTACCTTGGACTAAGCTTTCCTCGGGTTCTAAATCTAATGATACCCCGAGTTGGCAAAATCCGCAGAAAACACTTGGTCGCCAACTCTGAACTCTAGAGGCCTGCGATGCTGATCTGCCCAATGACGATGTTGGTCCTGTGCAACTCGAAGGCGCTCTCTGACCAACTTAACTATCTCCACAGTCTGTGTGATCATCTCTGGCCCTAACAACTTTCGTTCTCCGACATCGTCCCATGCCAAAGGAGACCTGCACTTCCTTCCGTACAATGCTTCGAACGGGGCCATCTGAATGCTAGCCTGATAGCTATTGTTGTAGGAGAACTCCACTAGATGAAGGTGATCCTCCCAAGATCCGCCAAAATCTAAGGTACATGCCCGTAGCATATCTTCTAACGTCTGAATGGTTCTTTCTGATTGCCCGTCGGTTTGTGGATGATAAGCAGTACTGAATCTTAACTTGGTTCCCAAACTTTGGTGTAAGCTCCGCCAAAAATAGGAAGTAAACCGCGTATCCCGATCTGATACTATACTAACTGGAACACCGTGCTGCCTTACTATCTACTTCATGTACATTTCTGCTAACTGCTCAGTGGTCTGTCCAACTCGGAAGGGAAGGAAATGAGCGACCTTCGTGAGTCGATCTACTATTACCCAGACTGCATTCTTGCCAGCCGGGGATCTAGGTAAACCGGTCACAAAGTCCATCGTGATGTGCTCCCATTTCCATTCTGGGATAGGAAGCGGCTGAAGCAACCCTGCTGGTCTCTGCTGCTCGGCTTTTACCTGCTGACATACCAGACACTTGGATACAAATCTCGCTATCTCTCTCTTCATGCCATTCCACCAAAAGTACTGCCTGATATCTCGATACATCTTCGTTCCTCCTGGATGAATGGAGTAAATAGAACTATGAGCTTCGGACAAAACTTCTTGCCGAAGGTCTCCACTCGGTACACAGAGTCTGTTTCCAAACCTGAGCGTACCATCTTCATGAATCACTAACTCCTTCCTACGGCCTGATTCACACTCCGACCGTAACTTCTGAATCTGTGGGTCTCCTGCTTGTGCTGCCCTTATCCTCTCTACTAAGGTTGACTGAATCTGCATACTGGTCATTCTTCCTACATCCCTTGGCAAAACTACTTCGATTCCCATACTATGAAGGTCTTCTAAAATATGCTTCTGCGAGGTCAGGATAAAGGCACAGTCTCTCCTACTCAGTGCATCTACAACTATATTCGCCTTGCCTGGATGATACTGAAGATCTAAGTCAAAATCCTTCAGTAGTTCTAACCATCTTCTTTGCCTCATGTTCAAATCTCGTTGCGTGAATACGTATTTCAAACTCTTATGATCAGTATAGATCTCTACCCGATCCCCGTATAAATAATGCCTCCACAACTTGAGTGAAAACACCACAGCTGCTAACTCCAAATCGTGAGTCGGGTAATTCTTCTCATGGTCTCGAAGCTGCCGAGACGCATATGCTATCACCTTTCCGTGCTGCATCAATACACATCCAAGACCCTTCCATGATGCGTCACAATATACTGTAAAGCCTCCCGCTCCTACCGGAAGCGTCAAGATCGGGGCTGAGATCAACCTCTTCTTCAATTCTTTAAATGATGCCTGACAGCTAGCTGACCAAACAAACTCCACGTCCTTGTGCATCAAACGCGTTAAGGGCGCAGAGATCTTGGCAAAGTCCGCCACGAACCTTCTGTAGTAACCAGCTAATCCCAAGAAACTTTGCACTTCTGCAACCGTTCTCGGGACTGGCCAATGCTCTACGGCCTCAATCTTCTTCGGATCCACTGACACTCCTGCCCCAGAAATTACATTCCCCAGGAATGAAATGTGATCTAACCAGAATTCACACTTGTCGAGCTTCGCATAAAGTTGATGCTTCTTCAATGTCTGCAAGACAGTCCTAAGATGTTTCTCATGCTCCTCTTCACTGCTAGAATAGAAAAGAATGTCATCTATGAACACCACCACAAATTTATCCAAGTACGGCAGAAAGATGCGGTTCATTAAATCCATGAATACTGCGGGGGCGTTGGTTAGTCCAAAGGGTATTACTAAAAACTCATAATGCCCGTATCTAGATCTGAATGCTGTCTTCGGTATGTCTTGCTCCCGGACTCTTACTTGATAGTATCCCGACCGAAGATCGATCTTGGAAAAGATGCTGGCCTTGCTCAACTGGTCAAAACAGGTCATCAATCCTTGGTAGCGGGTACTTATTCTTCACTGTTACTGCATTCAGCTTGCGGTAGTCGATGCACATCCTCGTCGACCCATCCTTCTTGAGAACTAGAATCACTGGCGCGGCCCAGGGCGATTTACAGTCTCGGATGAATCCCTTAGACTTCAACTCTTCCTCATGTTGATACAACTTATCCTGTTCTGACGGCGACATTCTGTAAACTCTGTTTGCAATAGGCCTCGTTCCAGGGTTCAACTCAATGCTAAATTCTACCTCTCTAACTGGGGGTATCCCTGGGAGCTCATCAGGGAAGACGTCGAGAAAATCTTTGACCACTCTCGGAACCTGTCCTGGCTCTGACACTGCTGCTGAGATGACGCCTCCGGCCTGATTCTTCAAGGTTCGAGTAAAGATGAACTGCTCCATCCCAGGAACGCTGAATATGACCCTATCTCCTCTACAATCAATTGTCGCATGACTGTCTCTCAACCAGTCCATGCCAAGAACAACATCAAAATTCCCCATAGGGAATTCAATCAATGACGCGGGCAGTAAATGCCCACACACCTCTACCGGACATGAAAAGTGCACCCTGCTAACTTCTACGAGCCCATTGCCGGTGAGTATATCCATCCTCTCCGGCAATACCTCAAACTCTAATCCAATCCGTGTAGCATATTGTGCAGAGATGAATGAATGAGTAGCGCCTGAATCAAATAATGCTACAGCGGGAAATGAGGTGACGAGAATTTTACCTGCCACCACGTCACTAGACGCTAGAGCCTCTCCCAAGGTCAATGTGAGAGCCTGGCCCCGCGGAGCCCCTTGTTGCGGCCTTCCTCGACCATGCTGTTGCTGCCTCTGAGGGCCTCCGGCTTCCTGTGCCTGGCGGAACATCTGAGCCTGCGTTGGTAGGCGCTGGGCTAGGGGCCTTACTGCTAATATTGGCCCTCCACTCGGGGTTGCCACTGGAGCTAGCAATGCTGAAAACTGCTGAGCTGGCTCTCCTGGCCTCTGCATCATAGGACAAGTGGAGATACGGTGGTCTGAACTACCACACCTCAAGCATAAGCCATTTGCTGACCGACACACCTCCCTCGTGTGTCCTGCCTTCCCACAGAATGTATAGCCCTGGGGTGCTCCCTGACGCTGTTGCTGGTTCCTCGGCTGCTGATGCCGAACTGGCACTGTATTAGTTGACACGGCCGTCCTCCGCGGCGCTCCTACATCATGAATACGTACACCGAATGCTGGTGTCGATGTTCGCTACATTTCTCCTCCTTCAACCTGGGAATGAGATCTCTTCTGACCTCCTGCCCTCGATACCAACCTCTGCTGGGTAAGTTCGTGCCTCCGGGCTGCCGTCAAGACAGCGTCAAACGTCTGGTAGTCGTGTCCTTCCACAAGCTGCAATAATTCCAAATGAAGTCCTTGCTGGAACCTCATAGCTTTCTCTGGCTCCGTTGCCACCATTGCTGGTGCGAAATGGCACAATCTGCAGAACTCTGCTGCATACCCATCTACGGTCTTGCCTGCTTGCTTGAGACTGATGAACTTCTGCTGGAGCTCATATCGAGCTACTACGCCAAAATACTTGGCCTTGAATCTGTCACTGAAGGTGGTCCAACGAACAGGGCATCTTGTACCAACTTCTTCTGATGCCCACCAGTCGCGGGCAAGATCCTGAAGCACCAGTTTGACCTGATCAACCTTCTCATCATCTGGAACCTTGGCTGCCACAAGAATGACTTCGATGTCTTGAATCCATGCATCCGCAGTGATGGCATCCTCCGTGCCATCAAAATACCTCGGGTTCAAGCGACGAAACCTTCCTGATGCTCCCGAGTCAACCCCGGCACTCCTCTCAAGAGCTAACTGAATCCCTTGGTTCAGCAACACGTTCTGCTCCTGCTGCCGAGTCTGTTGCTGTTGGTTAGTGACAAGAAACCCCCGGATGATCTCCAGGAGTGCTACGGCGTCTGGTACTGCCGTCGCTGCTGGTGCTGCAGGGGTTTCAATAACCTGCGGCTGCACTGCCTCTGGTTCCATTTCTGCTCGTGCCTGTACTGGAGAAGGTTCTCTCCCCTGTTGCTGCCCAGTCGAGCCATGCTCTTGCTGCTCTTCCTCATGGGCCTCTCCCGCTACTGAGAATGAAGCACCCCTATGGAGAAGAATATAAGATTATCAAGTCCGGACGAGGAAGATTTCGAGGATGCAAGTCAAGTTAGAGATCAAGGCAAGGACAGAGAGTTCGAAACAGAATTTCAAGGGGAACAAATTTTGATTGAGACTCCTAATAATTCGCAATACCCCACATGTCTAAAAATCAGACCTGCATGGGCCACCACTAAAACCTTATTACGCCCCAGTACCGAAATACGAAGACGGACTAGGCCAGCTACTCCATATGAGGTACGTAACGTCATACGGCGATCGTGGCTGTCGAGAGACTAGGGGGTACATGCTACAATCAAGTCTTCTATGGTCCCACAGAGTTCTATGTCTCAATCAATCAAATCACATCAACAAATAAATGAACATTAAAGATAAAGCAGTAAGGCGTCCCTGACGTTTCATCAAAATGGTCATGAGAGACTAGCTTTATAAATTAGCTATCTCAGAGAGTCAGGAGTACAAAATTATACACAGCTGCAGTCTGTTTAATTACAATTATGTACTGACACAAATATCAAGTAATCCGGCTAACAGATGCCGGTGGCTAAACGCCGCAAAAGTATAAGCAGGAGTGGTGGAGAAGAAACCTACTCGAGTCCCCGAACTGCCATGCTCCTAGTATGCACCATGGATGTCAGGGAGGAAGATCGTGTCCTCAGGCTCTGCTACGGGATCTGGCCAAACAAAACCAGCGGGGTCAGCCCCGAATAGCAAGTACCGCCAAAGGGGCACAAGAGTTAAGATTAAAAACCCAGTTAAACAGAATGATTGATAATAGTAATACTTATGCTACTATTATAAGGTAGCGCAACATCCTCGAACCCATATGGCACCCTTACAACCAAACAAGGACAAAAGGTGCCGCATGGAGTCGGGACGTGTCGTACTCTATAACTTTCACATAAGTTAAAGGTATAAACAATAAAATCTCCTGATCGTGACTTCGGTCGATAGCCTATCGCAGCACAATAACCAACCCAACAATCAAACAAGAACATGGGTTGGATCATGTACCATGATAGACCATGTTCCTCAGTCATTCACAGAAGTAGCACTCCATAATCAGAATAAGTCTTCCGATTATAACTTCGGTCCACAGCCTATCATAGTACGATAACCAACCCAACAATCAAACAAGAACATGGGTTGGATCACGTACCATGACAGTCCGTTTCCCTCAGTTACTCACGGAAGGTAATAGGGTACAAGCAAGTCGTTTTCACGGCCAATTAAGTCTACGAGTTTCTAGTGGGACGAGGTTATCCTCGCATCATGTTATGTAGAAATCCTCAGATCGTATCTTTCCAGCAAGGCTAGCCCACCCAGGGGTTCGCGTAGACAGGTATGATTGAGCACAGGTCCCTCGCAAGGCCACCTTGCTAAAACATATAATATATAGCAGGAATTAATCGGATACAGTCATCCACTCGTTGCAGATGACACAGTATCCGTGGAGACCAGTCGGCGCGTCAAGACAGCATCTCAAGGCGGCTGGTGTAACACGATCTCGGGATTTTGCCCTCCCCATGCATCTAGTATATTTAGTTGCCTAATTTAACCCTAGGTGAAATCTTGGATTCTCATGCTGTGGCCTGCATGATTATCCTCCTAAAGTCGTACTTTAGTACGAGTACCCTAGAGAGGATCCATGTCAATCAGTATGTCAACATGTTCTACCCTCCTTAGTGTAATGCATCATTGCAAATACGCCACGTGGAGTTACGAGTCATTTGTCGAGCATGAACAAGAACTGGGACATTCAGGTACATGTATCAGGTAGGAACACTTTGTTCTCCGGGGTCACATTAGTGCTCATATCATGCTCGGGACAAAAGGCGTAAGGATATAAAATGGGCATATAATATATATATATATATAATAATAATAATAATAATAAGGTAACAATATAGGGCACAAAAGCCATGCGGCTCAGGGGGAGTGAGTCCATGCGGCCGGGTCAATACTGGTTCATGCGGCTAGGACTACACGCTCATGCGGCTCAGGGAGCCCCAAGGCGCATGCGGCTGGAAAGACGGGTTCATGCGGACGAAGGGGTTTCAGCGTATGCGGCTGCGATCAGATGAAGTCCTATACGGCTGAGCATGGTCGATACATATGCGGCTGGGTGATGGATGGGCCTTATGCGGCCCAAAACAGTAGCGCATATGCGGTTGGGTGCAAAAAAGAACTCATGCGGCTGAGTCTGATCAAGGCTATGCGGCTCAATTACTTGCCGCATGAAGATTCATGCGGTCAAGTACTCAAGCAAGTCTTATGCGGCTAGGAAGGACTTTCCATGCGGCTGAGCTCGAACGAGTCTCATGCGGCTGGAAAGGCCATGCGGCCAGAGACTTGCCGCATGAGGATTCATGCGGTCAAGTACTGCTCTTCTTCTCCACTTGTCCGAGAAGAGGAGCCAAGCAACCATGGCTTCCAAACTACTCAAAACCTTCATCCGGAGCCCAAATCGGAACTTTCTTAGGTCAAAATGGGGTAGAACAAAATTCTCTACAACATGGAACCATCAAAACTTAAAAATAATGAAGTTTGCTAGATCAAAACCAAGAAAATCCGAAAATGGTTAAAACCTAGATCTACAAGGATTAAAGCTTCAAAATGGAAAACTTCAAGTTCTAAACTAGTATAGAATAAGGAGAAGAATATATTTTGACAAATAATTTTGTAAGAAAATATCAACAACATTTATGGATCCATCTCTTGAGCAAGTTGGTACTTGCCTTGGTTGATGGAAGAAATATTTGGTTGGTGGAGGAAATAAATGAGGGGAAGTAAATGAGAGGAGAGAGAATGAGTTGAGTTATTATATAGAATCTTGAACCCATGGGTTCATGATGAACCAAGGTGAACCAAGAATAGGTTACCCAAATGAGCCAAAACTGTAGGCCCAAATGCAGAAAATAAATTACGAAATAATATTTTGTCGAATATTTTTGAAAAATGCATGAAGAAATACAACATAATAAATATAGTAAAAATACAAGAAAATACAATTTACTGGTTTACGTATTAAATACGTATTCCAGGATCGGGGAGTGACATTCGATAAGTCAAATATATCATTGTATGCTAAAAGTTAACCTATCGACGCCACGGGCGTGGTCCGATCGGAGATAAATCATAGTGTGAGTCGAACACTAAGTTAGAACAATTGAAATGATACGTGCATCCTATGCACGAGTCGCTATGGGACATTAGATATCGCAAGGGCGAGCGCCTCGGTGCGCAAGCCGTAAGAACATGGGATAACTGTACTCGGCGAGTGCCTTAGTACACGAACCATACCGTGCCTTTGCTGCACGAGTTAGAACGGCTAGAACATTGAAAGATAATAGGCGAGTGCCCTAACGCGCAAGCCCCAAACATTGAATGCTAAGTTATAGAAGATGAGGATACGGTCGAACGTGCCTACGTGCACGGGATAATAAAAGATAGCTTCGTTGCGAGAGAATACAGTTGTGGCATGAATGTGGCAGAACTGTCGGATATGACATGGTGCCTCGAAAGGTGTTCGAGACCTTCGGGTCGTTCGGTTGACGAGCATTGAGTTGAGGCACGATGCCATTGAACCATTGAAACGAAGTATGAAACGTAAGAACACAGAAAGTTAACGGAAGAGCGCGAGGTGATAAAGTCTGAGTCTTGGACTCAAGGCTATGCTTGGTTGTTTGAATGATAGTGCGTTGCATGGTCGAATGGGATGGGCTTGAGATTAATCGTGATAATAGCCCGTACACGGGTGTTTCCCTCGAACGGGCGCACCGGGGCACCGGGACCGTTCGGCCTAGGAGGGATGTTATTCTTTGATAGGCGCACATCTGCGAATGTCCGATTAGCATTCGGTCGTAAATGTGAGAAGCCGCAAATGATGGTAGGTACACAGTAAGTTTCGGTTGTTGGGATTGCAACCCAATCCGTGAAACGCCGGGCTACCCAAATTCGAGAGAGAAAAGAAGGAGAGAAAAGAAAGTAAGGAAAGATAAAAGAGAAACTCCTTTAGTCCATTCCGGTACGGATACGCCCACGACCTTCATATAGTTAAGGAATGATGGATTAAAAGTGTAGGCGCAGATGCGTCCCGCATAGAGATCCTGCTTAGAGATGCACATATAACATGACAGGAAAGGAATGCGGCGTATTTACCTTGCGTCAGTGCAAGGGACGCAAGGGCGAGTGCGTCGACTTGGTAAGTCATGCCACGAATCAAACACGAGATTGCTTGCTTGCTTGTACATTCAATTCGATAACATGATGCTATGATAACATGCTTTACGCTTTCAAAGATGCCATGAAATTGACCCTAAGGAGAACATAGCAAGATCATAAGCTAAGTTACATGATTCAACGTAAAATTAAAGATATTGGTTTGGAAAGATGATCTTTGTTATCAGTACATGCGAGGACGAACGTACTGATCCCCCACCAGCTTCATGCAGGGTACAGGGAATGGATTGCTCGCGGCGAAGCGTTGCTTGAACGTGTTAAGGCTTGGAATGCCGAAGCGCATTGAAGCGTGCTATCGCATTGACGCTCGGACTACGCAGCTGGATTGATGCGGCCGAGATATAGAAGGCATGATGTATGGAACGGTAAAATCCTTTGTAGACAAGAGAGAACCTGAGTGTTGTAGCCAATCTGGCATGTATTGTTAGGCTATCGAAAGCCATTGTAATCTCAGTTTTGAATATCAATAAAGAGAATTGTTTCGTATACTCTGTTTTCTTTCGTTGTTAATATCAATTCAAAAGATAACCATTTGAGAACTTGTCATCTTGCCTTGCACGAGCACAACTCCAGCCTCGTACGGCATCACGCCCCTGCGAGGACGATAATTCGGGTGATTCCGGGTCGGGGCGTGACAGAGCCGTAGGCTAACCCTTAGCCTTAATGCGTTATCGACCAGGTTGACATTCGTACAGCGCGGGTAGCGAGCCCCGTTGTACGTGCCCGTCATACCTGTCGCTAACCATTCCTTTCTTATTTTTATTTATTCTTTCTTTTCTTTCTTTCACTTGTTCGTTCATTCTCATTGATTCATTCACATATTCATTCATTCATTCGTTGATTCATTCATTCACTTATTCGTTCATTCTTTATGCAACTCCCCGTGCTGGAGTCGCCTTGGCGACCCATCGGTTCCATAGTCCTTCAATGTTGCTACACTCTACTCGGAACGACTATGTTGATAGCCTTCCCGTTTCATTGTTGTAAACCATTCTGTTTCGTTGTTGAACGCATAAGGGACTTGAGCATAATCTTGTGCCTTAGCACGAGCGTGTAGCGCGGTACGAGAGTTCTCACATTTTCCATGTTCTTTTCCATATTCTATATAAGCATACAAGATGGGATTATTCCCTTAGCTAGGTGCGTTGAGTCATTTATTAGCATGCGCGGTGTTATCGCCTAGCGATTCTAGCAATAGTGTTCGTATTGTTATGTGTCTAGGCTAAGCAAAGACGGGTTCATCGGAGCCACCCACCTTAGCGATGTTCGCATCGGCCGAGCGATACTCCGAGCGCGCCTTTGAAAGTCTAAGTCTGGATTTATCTTGACGGGCCAATGTAAGCCTTGCATCGATTCTTCATGTCGATGCCAACTCTTCGGGTCGACGACTCGTTCGAGTCGTTGCACTTGCCGTTTGAATCGGCGTTCCGCTTGGGCGGAGCGGGTCATTACATAATACACCACTCAAAACAAGTCTCGTCCTCAAGACTTCCTGAGTGCAAGTCATCCTACTGTAGCTGCCCTTCCCAGAAATTTGGAATATTTTCTATTATTAATTATTTTATTAGAATAGTGATTTTAGATTTTATAGATAATTATTAGTTAATTTTATGGTAGATAATTTTAGCCATAGTTGAGATTTTGGAGTACAAGGTGACTAGAAATCGTGGCACTGATAGTGCAGTGGCGTGCCTAGACTAGTGTATTAGCTATGCCAAGGAAGGCCGAGCCAAAGTGATGTCCTAACTAGGAAAACCAGGCCAAGTTGCGACGTAAACCGCACCGAAGATTTTAATTATTATTTAATTATATTATTGAAGTTTAGGGAACCGGTAGTACCGAACCTATCCAGATTGAGTCCAAGTCAAATCCAAGTCCATGTAGGCATGTAGTGAGACCAAATACGACCTTGTAGACATGTTTAGTAAATGCAATTATTTTATATACATTTTATGAATTGGCAATTAATTTCTAATAATTGTTATATATACATTATAAGTATTATTATTATTTTATTAGTGTTTACAATAATTGTGTGATTTTCTGGAGCCAAATAAATGGGTGGTTGATAAGTGCACCGCAATATATTATTGGTTTAATTTCAGTGTTAATAGGGTTATTATCATTATTATAAATTGAGGTTATTATTAAATATTATTATTATTTGGTTATGTGTGTATGTATATATATATATATATATATATATATATATATATATATATATATATGTGCATATAGATTTTACTTTGTTATGTGTTTGTGAATTATACATGTATATATAGGATTTTATATATGTGTATATAAATATATATGTATATATATATATATATATATATTTATATATATATATATATATATATATATATTATATATATATATATATATATATAGATATATATATGTATATATATATATATATATATGTATATATATATATATATATATATATATATAGGATATATATATATATATATATTATATATATATATATATATAGATATATATATATATAATATATAGAATAAATATATAGGATATGTATATTGATATACATAGTGTATATATAATATATATTAAATATATATTGATAAATATATATGTGATTGTATATATAAAATATATATGTGTAAATATGTGTATGATATATATATATAAAATATACATGTATGTATACATATATGTATATATAAATATATATAATATATATATATATATATATATATATATATATATATATATATATATATATATATATTAATATATATATATATATATATAGAAGAAATAGAATGAATAAGCCAACCCCAGCCCAGGGTTTCACCTCAAGCCCACAAACCCGGCCTGCTATTTCCCCCAGGCCAACCAGTGGGCCAGCAAGCAACAGAGAACCCGGCCCAACTGGAAACCCCCCCTGCATAACTCAAACCGAACTATTACTGCTATTTCTATTCGAGCGCCCCAATCCGAGAGATCCTCGAAGAAAACCCTAACTACTACACAACTACGCCGACCCTACGCCTGCGCACTCCTCCCCCACGCGCGCACGACCGCCGAGGGCCATCGCAGCGCCCGCGCGTGTGCCAAGGCCGGCTGGGAGCGCTGGAACACCACGCTGCAACATCAGCAGTTACAACCGCTATGAGGCGGATTCGCGACGACATATCATCGTGCACACAGATCCGTTTCTCGAGCCACTTGCGTGGGTACGTACCTAACATAACCCTCCCTAATTCTATTTTAGGTTGTAAGTAGATGTCTTCGATTATTCGGGAAATCGACTCAAAGTCGAAGAAAATCCTGCCCCGAGACAGGACATGAATCCAGTCCCAATGCCCTGTTTGGAAGGCGATTATTTGCCAAACCAATAACAGTGTTAAAAATCCATTAGAACAGATTCAATAACAAGCTATCCGAGATAGAAACCCCACTCTTTGTTTAATTTTTAGCTATTTATACAGTAAGAAAATCCAGTTTGAAAACCAAGAAAAACCTGTTTCAAAAATAATAAAATCGCTCCACACGACGTGCGTCACGCCAATCCGGACGACGTGGTCGCGAATCGAAAGCATTAAAAGCTGCGTAACGGCTTCGTGGTCGTGTGGGCTTTGACGGAATTCAAATTGGTCGCGTGTGCGCGACGAATTTGATGCGTATCCGTCGAAATTCACTGTATCGTGTACTTTGCAAATTTCTCAATTACTTTGTGCACGTTCGTCAGATCGAGATGAAACTTGCACCAACAGGACCGTATCGTTTTTTTTGGTCCTGCATGCCAAGTTTGGTCCAATTCTGAGACAACTGATAAAAATTGTCGTTTGCGGGCCCCACGGTCCCACTCAACGGGCGATTTTGTGCACGGCCCGCCGGAGTCCAACTTTGGACATACGGTTGGGTTCGTATCAAAAAATTGGATCCGTAGACATGTAGTTTGATGACTTTAGAGACCATTGACTCTGGCACGCTTTTCGGTGCAAAGCGAATCCAACAACGGACACCGTTTTTGCCCAAAATTACGTTTTGCCCCTGTATTCAGAATTGGACTTAAGGACAGGCAATTCTAGCTAATTTGACTATTCTGAGATCATTGGTATGTCTATTTCAGCATCCGGGGACTGTTGTACGGGTTTTGACTATTGTGACACATTGAGTAGTTCAGATTGTCGGTTTCACCCGCAGAGGACCACAGGCGAATACAGTTTATTGTCTGCATTTCGATATTGATTTTACTATATTTCATTGGTTGGCCATTGGTTATGATTATTTTCTATTATAAATTATTGAGTCGGGAATGAGAAGTACCAAAGATATGTGATCTGACCATAGCCCGTGTTAGACATTGTAGCCGTGTTTATTTTCTGCAAGTAGTGTAGCCCGTGTTTATTTTCTACAAGTAGTGTAGCCCGTGTTTATTTTCTGCAAGTAGTATAGCCCGTGTTTATTTTCTGCAAGTAGTGTAGCCGTGTTTATTTTCTGCAAGTAGTGTAGCCCGTGTTTATTTTCTGCAAGTAGTATAGCCCGTGTTTATTTTCTGCAAGTAGACATTGTAGCCCGTGTTTATTTTTCATGCAAGTAGACCTCGTAGACCGTGCGGTGTAGTACCCCAGACTGATCACATATCAAAGGTACTTCTAACAGTTGGGGAAGTATTTTGTGTCTATTTATTGCTATTGGTTTTCCGTATTTACTGTTTATTTTCAAAACTCATGATTGATGTCTAACCTTTGTTTTATAGTCATTTTCTTTATTTGAAATTGCATTCAGTGGATTGTGCTCGTTCCATTCCTGACTGGAAATCAACATTTTCAGGTTAGCCGTGGATTCACTTAGCTTGGGGAGTGACGGAAATACTTGCAGACAAAAGCCTAGAAACTAGCTAGATAGCAGAGTTGTAGTCATTCCATTTTTGTACAAGTTTATATTTTTCTGCAAATGTAAACCTTGTGATCATTGTAAGTTAAATTAATTTTGGTGAATGAGCATTATTTGTGATTTGATCTTCATGCCGTGACAGCTTCTACCGCCGACACTGCGGCGTAGGCTGGCTTGGACACGTCTCGTATCCGTCTTAAAAAAAAACGGGTGCGGGTCGTGACAAATTTTTGTGGTGGCCCATGCAGGTCAGCTTCGCAAATCACGCGAACTCGTGATAGTACTTTAGTTAGTTGTATTGCGAGCCTGCGACTAGGAAATGCTCATTCACGAATTAAGAATTAATTTAATTTAAGAGAATGACTAGGACTATGAGTCCCTTATACAAATTTACCGATGGGTAGTCTAGGCCATGCAATTTAGATGAGGAATTATTAATTTTGATAGTTTGTTAGATCCCCATAGGTACACTTTTCTCTTGATATGACGATATGATCCAATGTGGATAGATTATTCACTTGGTGGGACAGGGCTTCATAGAATTAATGATCTAACCCTGATGAATTGTGCAAATCCTTCTCTTTGTCTCTTAAGATATCATCCTCATATCTTGTCGAATTGCCTGTGTAGTTTCTATTTGCCCTAGGAATTATTATTTGTATAAATTCTGATTATTGTTATACCCATACGAACCTCAAGTTAGTTTCGATCCAAAAGTTTTCCCTGTGGTTTGAATACACATGGAATAGTTAAATGTTTGTATTTCTTTGTCTTCAGTTAATTCCTCCCCGCTCAATCTTTTATTTTAAGGGCTGATAGGACAAATGCTTACATTTTATTTCATAGGCAACTTGTTTGAATCTCTAGAAGCTATGGATTTTTACCGACATAGTTTAAGAAATGTTAGATAACTCATAATGGCAGGACAGCAGCACACTGTCGCCATTTATTTGAACTATGGATACTATGGGTTCACTGCAGCCACAGCGCACTGGCTAGCCACGATCCCTAGAGTTGAAATTGGTTTAAGAAAATGTAGGTTATAGAATATTGCTAAACTATGCTATTGGTCCTCTTTTTCGTAGTTACCCTTCTGTCCATGTAAGGTAGAGTATCTGATAGTATATCACGTCTGAATCACGGAACCAAGGGTTTACCACAGCCCGAATATACGGGTGAAGCATAATTCTCGGTAAAATGACTTCAGACGTGATTACATGTCTAGGATACTAAGGAGGATAGGATTGCCATGTATGTCCCATAAGATCCAAAGTCAATAGTAGTGGAAGTTTGTAAGTTTGGTAGCATGTCTTCCGACCTAGCACTCCGTATGATCTCGTGATCTATTGATGAGGAAATTGATTGACACTAATAGATTTACCTAGAATAAAGAATTCAGGAGTCCATAAACCATTAGTCGACCAAGGTCATAAGGATAAGATGATAGTGGGATGTCTATAGAAGCAAGAACACCAGGTGAAGTTTGATTCCCTCTAAACTCGAACTACTTGTGCCGTTTCAAAATCTCGCATAATTGTATTCGACTATCTTAACAAACGCTGCTGTTACAGCTTAGTTTTGCAAGCTCACTCTGTTCTCGAGCTTGATTCGAGGCATATGTTTAGTGGGGACGCCTGCTAACTTATTGTCTAATCAGAATCAGTATATTATGGTCTGATCAACCATGATGCATTTGGTTCGCTCTTCGTTTAATTACACTACATGGATGGAGATATATAGGTATCTAGGATCTCATCCGCGACTGCTTTGACAATTTCTCTAGAATTATACGTTCGTCTTTGGATCACGTGATTGTATTCAGTAACATCTTTCTTGAACTCTTTATTGTTTTGTCTCTCACTGATTTGGAAAGACAGAAGCTCATAATTGGTAGGGAGATACCGAGTATCCCATGGCTATGGTAGATGTATACACAAGGGTAGTTATCGTCAGCCAGCCATGTGATTGAGTTACTCGTTCTCCTCTCGACACCAAACTGTTATCGGGACTTTCAAGCCATCTGAAATTGAGAGTGATTAGGATTTTACCCTTAGACAATGCCAACCTAGGAGACTATCTATTCTCAAGAAACCGAATGTTGTGAGTCTCTAATTATTTACTGGAAGCTTACCTTAACTAGCAACCCTTAAGCCTTGAACCAACCCTCCCTCGACCGAAGCCCACAGTTAGACATGATATGAGTGGGCAATAGGGTAATCATTTACCGTGACACTCATCCCGAGATTGGTTTCCAACAAATGTTACTCTAGTTATGTAAATTTTATTATTAAGACCTAACTAGTGTGGAACACCACCGTCACTAGTTAGCCAATACCATAGCTTAAATGTCCTGTCATATTATGATCTACCAGTGGTCAACAGCAATACATGATCACTACAACTCTTGTGATGATAGTCTGGCAGGCTTGAACCGTGTAGAGATTCACGACTCAGTTGTTAAAATATCTTCGTAGGATGTGCCTTAGGATTGGTTACCCCGTTACGCCGTGCCTTGTACTTTATCAACAAAGGTCGAGGTACGATACCCGGACTTTGGAATTCTTCCTAACCTCATTATTCCAAATCCCATGTCCTATTTTTAAGGTGGGTAGACTGTAAGCTTTCTAAAATTTCGGGATGAACGGGGATTACCGATTGATTTGAATAATTTCCATTAGGATGATAATTAGTGCCCCATGGACTCCCACTTTCCATTTTAGATCATTTTGTGTCCCCGATCGTGCCATAAATATTCGGAGCACGAGGCCAGTTGTTACCTTCCAACAAATTTCACATGTAAGATCTAGACGAGTCTACCTTCATCTAGGTATATCATGTCCCACTCAAACACGTTCCCTTGTACTCTATTTTTATGGTACGACTTTCAGGTCAAAAGGTCTAGCTATAACCCTTACCATAATACCCGTAACTTTTCGACTACAATTAGAGACTCAACCTCGACTCAATTCATCTGACC
The DNA here is from genome assembly GCA_029216955.1 of Iris pallida. Classification (NCBI taxonomy): domain Eukaryota; kingdom Viridiplantae; phylum Streptophyta; class Magnoliopsida; order Asparagales; family Iridaceae; genus Iris; species Iris pallida. The sequence goes on from JANAVB010029555.1 coordinate 38,716, forward strand.
TAATATATGGTTGCGATCGACTCAAGGCCCACCACGCGCATGTCACTAATGTGCCACTCAATTGTGTCTTCTCGTGCCACTTAAAACACAAAAGTCACTGAAGACGCATTATTGGGCTTTAGAGGCCTAGTTAACCATTCCGACTGCCCAACTAATTTAACCACTTGGGTTGAAATCTATTCTAGGTTACCCTAACCTAGTAGAAATAGTTTATCATGGGGATATGTCCAGTCAATATAGATTGAAATCCTAGGTTCAACCGACCAGCGATTGATGTCCAATCAGGAAACCCATTAAGACCCAGTAAAACCCATACATACATACCACCATAGTTGGACTATAAAACCGAACCTTCCGAAATAGGTCCCTATACCCTTTATGTTGTTTCCCCTTCTTAGAATGTGAAGTCATTCGTAACTGTTATTCCATCTACCTTGAAGTTGCGATACGATCTTGTATCGCGTTTATATCCCTTATTTGTGTGTTTAAATAACCACGAAAAGATCACAATCTCGATTTCTCAAATCCTGTTCTATTATGGAACCTGTTTAGAATTTCGATAACGGAACTTTTGTATTGCACGGATTGCAAGCCCTCTAGAAAACGAAGGGTTCTTCGATTTAGCAAGTGACTAGACTAGAGTAGCCACTTTAGCAAATAAGTCAATGGTTCGTAAACCTTCTTTCTATCCGCATCATTGGATACTCTCTACTGTCCTGAAATTTTATACTTGCTCCCGATTATTCTTCCTTATCATTCTGTCCTTCCTATTTCGGAGCGACGAATGGTTACTTATTAGAATTTACCAATATTTTACTACTTTTGTAAATTTGTTGCTGGTTAAATTTTGGGTTGTTTGATAGATAGGAGAGGATTATAGATGTCACATACAATAAAATATATTGGTAGTAATTTTTAGCAAGTAGTTGGATGATTATACAATTTTAGTGACATGAGATTGGAGGGGTAGTAGTGTGACCAAAGGTGGGTAGTAGCCTCGAGGTTTCATAGCTACAAGATGCTAGGAGGAGGTTGTAACTATTTTTGAGGAATTAAAAATTCGAGGAGATTAAGGAAATGGTAGATTTCCTTTGAATTTAAGGAATAGTTATGAAACTAGAATTTCGAGGACGAAATTATTTTTAAGGTGGGTAGATTTGTAGCTGCCCTTCCCAGAAATTTAGAATATTTTCTATTATTAATTATTTTATTAGAATGGTGATTTTAGATTTTATAGATAATTATTTAGTTAATTTTACGGTAGATGATTTTAGCCATAGTGGAGATTTTGGAGACAAGGTGACTAGAAATCGTGGCACTGATAGTGCAGTGGCGTGCCTAGACTAGTGTATTAGCTATGCCAAGGAAGGCCGAGCCATAGTGATGTCCTAACTAGGAAAACTAGGCCAAGTTGCGACGTAAACCGCACCGAAGATTTTAATTATTATTTAATTATATTATTGAAGTTTAGGGAACCCGGTAGTACCGAACCTATCCAGATTGAGTCCAAGTCAAATCCAAGTCCATGTAGGCATGTAGTGAGACCAAATACGGCCTTGTAGACATGTTTAGTAAATACAATTATTTTATATACATTTATGAATTGGCAATTAATTTCTAATAATTGTTACATATACATTATAAGTATTATTATTATTTATTAGTGTTTACAATAATTGTGTGATTTTCTGGAGCCAAATAAATGGAGTGGTTGATAAGTGCACCGCAATATATTATTAGTTTAATTTCAGTGTTAATAGGGTTATTATCATTATTATAATATTGAGGTTATTATTAAATATTATATTATTTGGTTATGTGTGTACGATATATATATATATATATATATATATATATATATATTATATATATATATATATATATATATATGTTGGCACATTTTATTTGAGTAATTAACAGCATCTTCGTAGTTTAGTCTTCTGTCTTCAGATTCAAATATTCTCAGAAGATGTACTACATGGAGTTCTTCACTTCAAGAGCTTCCTCCTTCTTCCTTGAGACTGTAGCAGTTACCGGCGTTCCCTGTTTAGAGTCTTCGTGTCTGTACTGGTCTAGGTATATCTGTAAACACTAAAGGATGGATGATAACTAAAAGCACAAATCGAAAAACATGTCATTCAGAGCGGCATACCGGCGGTATGCTTCGGCATACCGGCGGTATACCGTTTTCGTGTCCAGAAAAGGTTCTGTGACAAAAAGCGGCATACCGACGGTATGCTTCGGCATACCGGCGGTATACCATTTTGGACTCTAGAAAGTTGCTGTCTCGAAATGTCGGCATACCGACGGCATGCTGCGGCATACCGGCGGCATGCCGTTTTTAGCAACACAAAAGTTGCTGTGATCAACTGTCGGCATACTGACGGTATGCTGCGGCATACCGGCGGCATGCCGTTTCTAGCAGCTCTAAACTTTCTGTGACATTCTATCGGCATACCGACGGTATGCTCCGGCATACCGGCGGTATACCGAATTTCGAATACTTAGTTTTCGATTTGGTCTGACACGCATTAATGGGCGCATTTAATGCTCTTGAACGGTCATAATTATGACCGTTACTATTTGGCCGGCATACCGACGGTATGCCGCGGCATACCGACGACATGTCGGTCTGCCTGCATTTCAGAGCATTAAATGCCACCTACTCTTGGTTTTCTTATAAAAGGAAGCTCTCTCTCTCTTGAGCTTCTTTACCAACTCCCATAAATTTTCCAACAACCAAGAGCTCCACCATTAATACTCTTCAAAGCTTTTCATTGTCATCCTCTCCCAAAGTGCTAGAGTATTAAAGAGTTGTACATTTCGATCTTCACGTGTTAGAAGATCAACAAGTTCTCATTCTCTTTTGTTTGAAGTTGGCGAGCCTTCGTAAGAAAACTCGTGTGTAGAAGTTGGCGAGTTCTTCGGATCCAAACTCGTGTGTACTATTTGGATAATAGTAGATTAAAGCCGGAGAGAGTTCCGGGACTGGATTGCCTCAAAAGAGGATACCAGGATACATCCTTGTGTTTGCGTTTGATCTTTCTACTCTTTACTTTCAATTGTCTTTATTGCATCAATTGTTGTAGTTTATTTTATTTCCCTATTCACCCCCTCTAGGGTTCTACAATTGGTATCAGAGCTTCGTTCTCTTGATTTGGATTTACACCCTTGAGTGATCCATGGCCTCTAACCCTAGCATCAACACGTTTCACAATGAGGGACACTCCACAAATAGGCCTCCCCTATTTGATGGTACCAACTATAACTACTGGAAGATTAGGATGGGCATTTATCTCAAGTCCATAGATTTCGATTTATGAGATTGCGTGATAAATGGCCTTCCTACTCCTTCCAGAGCTATTGAGGATATTGCTTCTGACACCCTTCGGGAAACACTTGCCGAAAATATTAAGAAGCTTGCTTGTCGAGATGCCAAGGCAATGAATGCTCTTTACTGTGCCCTCGACAGTAGTGAATTCAACCGGATCTCTACTTGCAGGACTTCCAATGAGATTGGAAGTTACTTGAAGTCACACACGAGGGAACTTCACAAGTGAAGGAATCCAAGATCAGTAGACTCACGCAAGAATATGAGTCTTTTAAAATGAAGCATGATGAATCTATTGCTAGCATGTTTACTCGTTTTGGTGACATTATTAACCCTCTCTCTTCTTGGAAAGGAATATCCTGCTCATGAAAAGATAAGGAAAATTCTTAGAGGATTGACGAAAGCTTGGAGTCCTAAAGCTACCGCAATCATTGAGGGGAACGATCTAACCGTCATGAACCTAGAGACCCTCATGGGTAAGCTAATGACTCACGAGCTCGACATGAAGGATCAAGAGGAATCCTCCATTCAAGAGAAGGAGAAGGAGAGGCCAAAAGAAAAAGAGAAGACTCCCGCTCTCAAAGCTTCAAGGTTCTACTCTAAGGACAGCTCCGACGACAATAAGTCGGATGACGATGAAGAAGACCCGGCGTGCTATCAATGCAGAAGACCCGGACACATCAAGAGGGATTTTCCGATGATACGAAAAGACTCAAGCAAGTACGAAAAACCTAGCAAGGGAAGCTCATCCTCCAGAAAGTTCGCCAACACTAGCATTTGGTGTGAAAGCGACGCGAGCGACTCCGACAACGACAAGGAGTGCAAACACAATGCCAACGTCTCATGGCAACCGATGTGGTACTTGATGATTTTTCTTTAAACACTCTTACCTATGATGATTTGGAGAAAGCCATTCTTGAGTTACATGAAGAACACAAAGGTGTTCGGAATAAATATAAGAAATCTCTCAAGGAGGTTGAGGCTCTTCAACTTGAAGTAGAGAGGCTCTCAAGTATCATCATTGATGTGAAGGAAAAATCTCCTATTTCCGACACGGATGAAATAGAGTCTTTGTGACTCAAATTTTAAGAATCTCTTGACACCATCAAGAAAAAGGATGATGAGATTCAATCCATGAGAAGCTCTTATGAATTTGCCATGCGCAAATGTCAAGATGCTAATAGAAGAGAATATTCCACCTCTATTAAGTATAATGATCTTCTTACACGAAGTAAGAATTTAGGTAATAAGAATACCACTCACATGTATGCTCCAAGACACCCTCACACTCATCACAATGCTAGGCATAATCATTACATGAACACTACAAAACTCCTTTTCTAACACAAGAAAAGGACCCTTTGTCAAGAAGAACACCTCTCATCATGCTTTTTACTATCATCATAACACTCATGGTAGAACTTCTCACACTAGAAACACACATGCACAACACTCACACTTCTTCTTCTAAATCTTCCTTGATGTGCAATTATTGTGGTTTGGTGGATCACACTTCTAACTTTTGTTATACAAGAAAACAAGTTGACATGAGAGTTCTTAAGTGGGTTCCTAAGACTAACACTCATGGACCCATAAGATCATGGGTACCAAAATGTTCATCTTCAACTTATGTTGTAGGTGACGAATCCTTCTCATGCTAGAAGCAAATGGATTCTCGATAGCGGTTGTTCACGGCACATGACCGGTGATGCTTCACTTTTACAACGCTATCGATGAAGAAAGAAGGACACGTCTCCTTCGGTAACAATCTTAAAGGTTATATTATTGGAAATGGTAATATCGGTTCTCCTCCTTATTGTATTAATAATGTATGTCTTGTTACTAATCTCAAGCATAATCTCTTAAGTATTAGCCATCTTACCGATAATGGTTATGATATCAAGTTTGTTAAACTCAAATGCCACATTACGATAGCTCCAATGGAACTATTGTGTATGAAGGCATTAGAGAAAACAATATTTATGTTCTTTATCTTGTTGAAGGTACTAACAATGACAGGTGCCTAGTTGCAAAGAACGATGAGAGTTGGCTTTGGCACATGAGGCTTGGACACGCCAACATGGATACCATCTCTGCCTCGCCTCCAAGAAGCTTGTACGAGGACTGCCTAGCATCCCTTTCAAAAAGGATATGGTATGTGAAGAATGCGAGAAAAGTAAGTTGACCAAGTCATCCTTCAAATCCATCAACTCTGTGAGTACCACTAGACCCCTCCAACTTATTCATATGGATCTCTTTGGGCCTAGTAGAGTAGCTAGCCTTGGTGGCAAACTTTATGCTTTTGTTTTAGTTGATGATTTTTCGAGATTTACTTGGGTTATTTTTCTTGCTTGCAAAAGTGATACCTTTCGTGAATTTGTTTTTTTGTAAACGTGTTCAAAATGAGAAAGGTTTTTATATTAACAAAATTAGGAGTGATCATGGAGGTGAATTTGATAATGTTGATTTTAAAAGATTTTGTGAAAAGAATGGTTTTGGACATGATTTTGCTTGTCCCCGTACTCCTCAACAAAATGGTGTTGTGGAGAGAGAATAGAACCCTTGGCGATATGGCCCGGGTCATGTTAAAAAATAAGCTCCCCAATATTTTTGGGCGGAAGCCGTTAATACGACGTGTCATGTTATTAATAGAGTCTTAATTAGACCTATTACTAAGAAGACTCCTTATGAGCTTTGGTTTAACAAAATTCCTTCTATTGAATATTTCAAGGTTTTTGGTTGCAATTGTTTTATTTTGAATACCAAGGATAACCTAGGCAAGTTTGAAGAAAAAGCCTATGAAGGGATATTCCTTGGATACTCTACTCATAGCAAAGGTTTTCGTGTTTTTAATAAAAGAAGTCTTGTTGTCGAAGAGTCAATCAATGTCTCTTTTAACGAACTCAACTCTCTACATTCTCCTCCTCCGAGGATATTGATGACATCTCATTTGGGTTGGAGAACTCCTCTATTGAGGATCGTCCTTCTTCATCTAACAATAAAGTTGTGACCCCATCAAAAGAGTCCTCCTCTCGAGCCTCCTCCAAAGGATCTCCCAAGAGAATGAAGATTTGTCACCAATCATCCTAAGGAGCTTATCATTGGGGATCCTTCCTCAAGTGTTAGTACAAGATCCGCCACTCGTGATCTTTGTGCCAATGTGGCTTTTATCTCTCAAATAGAGCCTAAAAATGTTCATGATGCTTTCCTTGATGAATTTTGGATGATAGCTATGCAAGAGGAGCTCAATCAATTTGAGCGAAGCAAGGTTGGGAACTTGTCCCAAAACCTAGCAATCATCCCATTATTGGAACTAAATGGGTGTTTCGCAACAAGCTAAATGAAGATGGGTTAGTGACTCGTAACAAAGCCCGATTGGTTGCTCAAGGCTATAACCAAGAGGAAGGCATTGACTACGATGAAACCTATGCTCCGGTTGCACGTCTTGAATCCATTCGTATGCTTTGTGCCTTTGCTTGTTTTAATGACTTTAAGCTATTTCAAATGGATGTTAAGAGTGCTTTTCTTAATGGTATTATTAAGGAGGAAGTTATGTTAAACAACCTCCCGGTTTTGAAGATTTTTTTTCTAACCACGTTTTCAAACTCCATAAAGCCTTTTATGGCCTCAAACAAGCTCCACGTGCTTGGTATGAGCGTCTTAGCTCTTTTCTTGTCTCTCACAATTTTTCAAAGGGAAAAGTTGACACCACATTTTATTAAATCACATGATGGGACTCTCTTATTGGTTCAAATTTATGTTGATGATTATTTTTGGTTTACTACAACAACACACTTTGTGTAGAATTTGCCAAAGTTATGCAGGAAGAGTTTGAAATGAGTATGATGGGTGAACTCTCCTTCTTCTTGGGGTTACAAATCAAACAAGGGCCTAAAGGAACCTTCATCAATCAAGCAAAATATACAAAGGACCTCCTCAAGCGTTTCGACCTTGACTCATCCAAATCAATAAGGACCCCTATGGCTACAACGACCAAGCTTGACAATGATGAAGATGGCACATCGGTCGACATTCGTAAGTATAGAGGTATGATCGGTAGCTTACTTTATTTAACGGCTAGCCGTCCGGATATCATGTTTAGTGTTTGCTTGTGTGCACGATATCAAGCCAATCCAAAGGAATCACATTTGAGTGCCGTTAAGCGCATTTTCGTTATCTCAAAGGCACCATTAACATGGGTCTTTGGTATCCGAAATCCTCATCCTTTGAGCTTCACGGCTTTTCGGATGTGGATTTTGCCGGATGCAAGATTGACCGAAAAAAGCACTAGTGGCACATGTCAATTCTCGGGAAGTCCTTGGTATCGTGGTTTAGTAAGAAGCAAAACTCTGTTGCTCTTTCCACCACTGAGGCAGAGTATATTGTGGCTGGTTGTTGTTGTGCACAAATTCTTGGATGTCACAAACACTTTTAGATTATGGCATTTCATTCTTGTACCCCTATTAAATGTGATAACACTAGCTCTATCAATCTCACGAAAAACCCGATTTGTCACTCACGCACGAGGCACATTGAAATTAGACACCATTTTTTCGTGACCATCAGCAAAATGGAGATATCCATCTTGAATTTATTGATACTACCTATCAATTAGCGATATTTTTACTAAGCCTCTCCCGGAAGATCGCTTCTCTTTCCTTTGCCATGAACTAGGCATTTTATCTTTTGATCCTTAGTCCCAGTCGACCGGCACACCGACGGTATACTACGGTATACCGGCGACATGCCGTTTTTCAAGGCAGAATTAGGTTCTGTTTCGAAAGACGGCATACCGTCGGTACACGTCGGCATACCGCCGGTATGCCGGGCAGCGGCGGACAGGCTTTCATTCTGGATTCGGGCCCACATTTTTCACTCCTTCATTTATTCCTTTTTACCCTCTTCTATCTTCTCATCCATCCCATCAATCTTCAACTCCATCCCATCACCTCCTTCTCATTTATATCCTACTTCACATTAACTACCATCACTTCCCCCCTTTTCTCTCCTTTTTTACTCCACCATCATAACTTTCCTCCACCTTTTCAACTCCTTCTCTTTCAAACTTCCTCTACAACCGTTCCTACCTATTTTCAAAATCATCTCTTCATCTTCCTCCTCTCTTTAAAAACCCTCCTTCCTTCCTCTCCTCTCTATCCTTCTTCCTCCACACCATAGCACCAATCCCTCTCCATGGCCAACCCTAAGCGCCCCCGATCCTCCTATTCCTCCGGGTTCAACCCCTTCGTCCCGGTGGCGCTACCTACGGCTATGACCAACGCGTCTTCTCCAACTCTTGGCCGCCGAGCTTTGGTTCCAGCTCTTCGCCAATCACAACGTATTCAAAGGACGGGCGATCAACTGGAACCTCTTCCCCGGTCACGTCCCTTTGTTTGACGATGCCGGTCTCTCCTCTTGTCACGCCCCAGAACCAGAATACTGGAGAGCGGGGGCAGACATAGCCAGCTACGTATAATGAAATGGAATCCATCTCACCATACGGTCACGGCTGTCTAGATATGTGAGGGTTTATCTACAAGCCAACAGTCTCTTAAGGTCATAAATTATCCTATTGTCTCAATCTCAACCAACTAATAATAATCACAAGATATCAGATCACCAAATATACAATTGCAAGGCGTCCAAACATTACATATCCAGATGATCATAAAGCTAGTCGTACAAAATATAAGGACTAGCAAGAGTTAAGTCATACATGATCAACCTCGAGTTGCCAATCATGATTACAGCCCGTAGGCAGACAGTAAATAAAGTTGCAAACGAGCTAACACTTGCTCGGCGGCTAAACGCCTCAAAAGAATTTTTACAAGGGAGTGGGAGAGCAAAATAAAACCCACTCGTTGCCCGGGTTCCGTCTAGTGGTCACCATCGGGCTGGAAGACAGGTAGATCCTTTGCTGCTGCCGGTATCTGGCCATACAAAACCAGCTGGGTCAGACCCCAGAAAGAGCAAGTACCACAAAGGAGGCCACAAAATAAGAAAAAAGCCAGCAAATTAGCACAATAATATAATTACATAATAAGAGACAGTAATTTATGAAAAGCATGATAGGTGAATATAAAAGACAATCTTGTACAGAATCGATAAAAGACAGAACATATGGAAGAGCATGACAGGATGATATACGATGAGATAACCATGGGACTATTCAGATAACCAGGTTACAATCCGTAAACCAAACAAGGACCGGGGTTGTAACCCTTCGTCTGAACAGAACTTGGTTTCTCCCACCATTTATCGGCAAGGTAAATATAAAAAATCGAGACATGCAATTATTCATGATATAGAATTAAGATAAAGCACGAGTAAGCATGTCATGTCAGAAATAGCACAGGATCAGGACAGGACAAGCGGGACTAGACTCCATCCAATCAATCACGGCCAAGCAAGTACTACGGTTTACTACTTTAACTAACTAGGGTTATCACAGACCTGATTACTAACAAGATGCAATGAGAATTCCAAGTCCGGTTACCTGTTTGTTACTACCTGAATGCTCCCAGCAAGAAAAGAAAAGATAACATGATATAGCAGACACACTGTAGTAAGATACATGTGTCCTAAGGTACCACGCTCGACGGCGGGCTGGAAGTGCGCTCATCTCGACGGATAAACAAATTCCATGTATATATATAAGGCCGGGACCAAAGGGGCAACAGGTAACTGGGAAATTCTCCATGAACTAATTGATCAATCTAGTCATTAACCTAGCCAGATTCAATATGAATTCCTGACCGTGGGAACCAGGGAGTCACTAGACATGATGCAAGACAATACGAGTGGATTGCACAAGCAAGCAGGAACACCCACGGTGTCAAGACAAGTCAAGCTAAGTTATCAAGTCATGTCAAGTCAGGAGTGCGCCGCCACGGGCCACTATCAAGTTATCAAGATAATTCATGTCAGGGTACTTGTCAGGAGTGCGCCACGACGGGCCACTTATCAAGTCAGGTTGGTCATGTCAGGAGTGCACCATTATGGGTCACTGTCATGTTATGCTAGTTCCTTGTCATACCGTGCCATGTACAATAGTCATTCCAACATATTAAGTAAAATCAAGTTCATGACAAAAGGCGTAAGGATATAAATGGGCGTAAAATACCTAATAAAATACTAATATAAAATAGGACTATAGAAGAGCCAAGATCAAGAAATAACAAATTCATCATAGACAAGTGGGTTGTGCAAGAGGGTCAGGGGTTAGGCTGCGCAGGGTATGCACTGCGCATGGAAGAGCTGCGCAAGAGTTGCCTTGCGCAAGGGTTACCTTGCGCAAGGGTAGACTGCACATGGGGTCAAAGGGCACAGGGTTAAAGGGGCACAGGAGATGTACTGCACAATGGATCATTGCGCATGGACCAAGGGTACAGGGGCTGCCTTGTGCATTGATTGGATTGTGCAAGGGAGGATTGCGCAAGGGTAGACTGCGCAGAGTATGGACTGCGCAAGATCAGGTTGCACAGGAATGGATGGCGCAGGGTCAGATTGTACAGAAGTGGACTGCGCAGGAGCAGATTGCGCATGAGCAGACTGCACATGGGCAGACTGCGCATGGGCAGACTGCGCATGAATCCATGCGCAGTCGGGTTGAGCGCAGTTCGCCAAGGGCAAGCTGTGCGGTCGGCACTGCGCTAAAGAGCGCTGGCCGAGGGGGATGCGCAATCCAGTACTGCGCTAAAGAGCGCAGGCTGCAGGCTGCTACTCCAGGCCGAGAGAAGAACACCAAAAACACCAAAAATTCAAATTTTCATATCTTTGTCAAATCAAAGCCAAATCTAGATTTTCAAGGTTCTAACTTGAGTAAAATTGAATTTTTTTCCACATGGAAGCATCAAAACCCACAAAAATCCAACCAAAATAGATCAAAACTATGTAAATCCGAAAATAGTTAAAACCTAGATCTAGAATAATGGAAACTCCAAATCACAAAATGTCAAGTTCTAATGTTGATCTCCATGGCCTAATCTAGCTAATGGACAAATAAAAGTGGTTCTCATGTGGTGGTAAGGTGCACTTGCCTAATGGGTTGGAGAGTTGTGTGGAGGAAGAAGAAGAAGAATTAATGGAGGAAAATAATGAGGAGGGAGAGTGTTAGGTGGAGATTTTAAGGGGGAGGATAAGTTGTGTTGAGGGTGGAGGTTAGCTAAGATGGTCCAATGCATAATAAACCAAACCAAACCAATTCCTTCTCCTATCCAAATAAAACCAAGCTCCATTAATCAGAATTAATCCAGGAATGATAAATGACAATTAAACTACAATGCTAAGTATGAAATATACCACAACTTAACTGGTCAAGAAAAAAATAAAAATACTGGTCAGAAATACGATCACGTATAAAATACGTATCACGAATTTCGGGGTACTACACCTCTCTAAGGCGCCAAATCCCTGTCTACCTGCTGCTGTCCGTCTTTTCTATTAACATGAGAGGGGATGACGACGACCCTTCCGCCATCCAATCTATGGTCAATGACCGCCACTTTCGTCTCACATCTCGGGAAGTGGGGGCCATCTTAGGCAAGACAAAGGGGATGCGTTATTCTTTTGGGTGCTCTCAACTCCTCGGCGGCGTCCCCTTTCGACGAATTCTGCCGAATCATCTGCAAGGGTCCCAACCCTCCTGCCATCCCGGCCCTCTCTGTCCAGCTGGAGCCATTTTATTACGAGCTCCATCGGATCGTGTGCCACACTCTTTCCGAAGGCGCGAGAACTATGACGCAATCACTGGTGATGCCCTCGTCTGCATGTACCATCTCTATGCCCGGAAGCGATTCTCCTTCCCAAAGACTCTTCTTCTGCAATTTCGGCGTACCATGCCTTCGGGGAAGCAGAATCTCTACTATGGCTCTTTCATCACTCTGCTTATGGAGGCCAAGCATATTGACCTGTCTCTCTGCACCACGGATGGCGTCCCTCATATCTTGCTATCTCCCGTACCCTTGCTGGCGCCTCTACTTCCCGTGCCTCATCTTCCCAAGAGCAACCGGCATCCACGCATGCTGCTCCACATCTACCCCTCCTCCTTCGGGCCGTTATATGCCGCTCACTCAGCAGCATTTGATATGCGGATGGCCCAGGCGGAGGAGCAGATGCGGGCCCACACTCGTGGACTTGGCGCCCTGATCCAGACTCGTTTCCACGATCAGGGGTACTTCATTCAGCGCACTCTTCAAGACGTGATGCTTTTCTGGATCTTAATCTTCAGGATCCCATGTACACGGGCCCGCGCTTCTCTGACCCAATGCCTATGGGTTTATGTACCCTGACGACATTGATCCTTTTGGCGCCTTCCAGCAGGCTCAGGGTGATGATGATGATGATCCGGCTGAGGATTAGGGATGGTCTTCCTTTTGATGGTGGTTTCGGTTCTTGAGTGGTTCTAGTTTTTATGTGTATTTTCTGTTTGTTGTCTTTAGTAGTCCTTCGGGGACCGGTTTATGGTTGTTTTAGTTCTTTGCTGTCCTTCGGGGACATTATCTATGGTTGTCTTTTGTGTCTGGCTCTCGTTGTGGAGAGTCTTTTATCTTACTATGAAATGTATGGGTCCAGCATGTATTCACTTTCTCTTTAATATATTCATGCATGCTTTTTTTATATACTCATGTCTTTTCTCTTATGCAATGTTTATTTGATTATCCCCATCTTTGACTAAGTGACAAAGGGGAAGAAATCGTATTGAGGGGGAGCTGTCTACCTACGGGGGAGCTACTCCCTGAAGATGCTATCTCTCTCTATTTTGTCAATTATCAAAATGGAGGAGTTTGTTGGCACATTTTATTTTGAGTAATTAACAGCATCTTCGTAGTTTAGTCTTCTGTTCTTCAGATTCAAATATTCTCAGAAGATGTACTACATGGAGTTCTTCACTTCAAGAGCTTCCTCCTTTCCTTGAAGACTGTAGCAGTTACCGGCGTTCCCTGCTTAGAGTCTTCGTGTCTGTACTGGTCTAGGTAATCTGTAAACACTAAAGGATGGATGATAACTAAAAGCACAAATCGAAAAACATGTCATTCAGAACGGCATACCGGCGGTATGCTTCGGCATACCGGCGGTATACCATTTTCGTGTCCAGAAAAGGTTCTGTGACAAAAAGCGGCATACCGACGGTATGCTTCGGCATACCGGCGGTATACCGTTTTTGGACTCTAGAAAGTTGCTGTCTCGAAATGTCGGCATACGACGGCATGCTGCGGCATACCGGCGGCATGCCATTTTAGCAACACAAAAGTTGCTGTGATCAACTGTCGGCATACCGACGGTATGCTGCGGCATACCGGCGGCATGCCGTTTCTAGCAGCTCTAAACTTTCTGTGACATTCTATCGGCATACCGACGGTATGCTCTGGCATACCGACTGTATACCGAATTTCGAATACTTAGTTTTCGATTTGTTCTGACAGCATTAATGGGCACATTTAATGCTCTTGAACGGTCATAATTATGACCGTTACTATTTGGCCGGCATACCGACGGCATGCCGGTCTGCCTGCATTTCAGAGCATTAAATGCCACCTACTCTTGGTTTTCTTATAAAAGGAAGCTCTCTCTCTTGAGCTTCTTACCAACTCTTCCATAAATTTTCCAACAACCAAGAGCTCCACCATTAATACTCTTCAAAGCTTTTCATTGTCATCCTCTCCCAAAGTGCTAGAGTATTAAAGAGTTGTACATTTCGATCTTCACGTGTTAGAAGATCAACAAGTTCTCATTCTCTTTTGTTTGAAGTTGGCGAGCCTTCGTAAGAAAACGTGTGTAGAAGTTGGCGAGTCTTCGGATCCAAACTCGTGTTGAAGTTGGCGAGTTCTTCGGATCCAAACTCATGTGTACTATTTGGATAATAGTGGATTAAAGCCGGAGAGAGTTCCGGGACTGGATTGCCTCAAAAGAGGATACCAGGATACATCCTTGCGTTTGCGTTTGATCTTTCTACTCTTTACTTTCAATTGTCTTATTGCATCAATTGTTGTAGTTTATATTTTATTTCCCTATTCACCCCCTTCTAGGGTTCTACAATATATATATATATATATATTATATATATATATATATATATATATATATATATATATAGATATATATATATACTTTGTTATGTGTTTGTGAATATATATATATATATATATATAATATATATATTTTTTTTTTTTGTGAATATATATATATATTATATATATAGATATATATATATATATATATATATATAATATTATATATATATATATATACGTGCGTATATAGATTTTACTTTGTTATGTGTTTGTGAATATATACATGTATATATATAGGATTTTATATATGTGTGATATAAATATATGTATATAATATAAAAAAAATATATATATATATATATAAAAATAATATATATATATTATTATATATATAATATATATATATAAATATATAGGATATATGTATATTGATATACATATGTGTATATATCTATAATTATAATATATATTGATAAATATATATGTGATTGTATATATATAAAATACATATGTGTAAATGTGTGTATGTATATATATAAATATATACATGTATGTATACATATATAGTATATATATAAATATAAATATATATAGTATAGAAGAAATAGAATGACTAAGCCAACCCCAGCCCAGGGTTTCACCTCAGGCCCACGAACCCGGCCTGCTATTTCCCCCAGGCCAACCAGTGGGCCAGCAAGCAACAGAGAACCCGGCCCAACTGGAAACCCCCCTGCATAACTCAAACCGAACTATTACTGCTATTTCTATTCGAGCGCCCCAACCCGAGAGATCCTCGAAGAAAACCCTAACTACTACACAACTCCGCCGACCCTACGCCTGCGCACTCCTCCCCCACGCGCGCACGACCGCCGAGGGCCACCGCAGCGCCGCCGTGCGCGCGCCAAGGCCGGCCGGGAGCGCTGGAACACCACGCTGCAACATCAGCAGTTACAACCGCTATGAGGCGGATTCGCGACGACATATCATCGTGCACACAGATCCGTTTCTCGAGCCACTTGCGTGGGTACGTACCTAACATAACCCTCCCCAATTCTATTCTTTTAGGTTGTAAGTAGATGTCTTCGATCATTCGGGAAATCGACTCAAAGTCGAGGAAAATCCTACCCCGAGACAGGACATGAATCCAGTCCCAATGCCCTGTTTGGAAGGCGATTATTTGCCAAACCAATAATAGTCTTAAAAATCCATTTGAACAGATTCAATAACAACCTAACCGAGATAGAAACCCCACTCTTTGTTTAATTTTTAGCTATTTATACAGTAAGAAAATCCAGTTTGAAAACCAAGAAAAACCTGTTTCAAAAATAATAAAATCGCTCCATACGACGTGCGTCACGCCAATCCGGACGACGTGGTCGCGAACCGAAAGCATCGAAAGCTGCGTAACGGCTTCGTGGTCGTGTGGACTTTGACGGAATTCAAATTTGATGCGTATCCGTCGAAATTCACCGTATCGTACACTTTGCAAATTTCTCAATTACTTTGTGCACGTTCGTCAGATCGAGACAAAACTTACGCCAACAGGACCGTATCATTTTTTGGTCCTGCATGCCAAGTTTGGTCCAATTCTGAGACAACTGATAAAAACTGTCGTTTTGTGGGCCCCACGGTCCCACTCAACGGGCGATTTTGTGCACGGCCCGCCGGAGTCTAACTTTGGACATACGGTTGGGTTCGTATCAGAAAATCGGATCCGTAGACATGTAGTTTGACGACTTTAGAGACCATTGACTCTGGCACGCTTTTCGGTGCAAAGCGGGTCCAACGACGGACACCATTTTTGCCCAAAATTACCGTTTTGCCCCTGCATCCAGAATTGGACTTAAGGACAGGCAATCCTAGCTAATTTGACTATTCTGAGATCATTGGTATTGTCTATTTCAGCATCCGGGGACTGTTGTACGGGTTTTGACTATTGTGGCACATTGAGTAGTTCAGATTGTCGGTTTCACCAGCAGAGGACCACAGGCGAGTACAGTTTATTGTCTGCATTTCGATATTAATTTTTACTATATTTCATTGGTTGGCCATTGGTTATGATTATTTTCTATTATAAATTGTTGAGTCGAAAATGAGAAGTACCAAAGATATGTGATCTGACCATAGCCCGTGTTAGACATTATAGCCCGTGTTTATTTTCTGCAAGTAGTGTAGCCCGTGTTTATTTTCTGCAAGTAGTGTAGCCCGTGTTTATTTTCTGCAAGTAGTGCCCGTGTTTATTTTCTGCAAGTAGTGTAGCCCGTGTTTATTTTCTGCAAGTAGTGTAGCCGTGTTTATTTTCTGCAAGTAGTGTAGCCCGTGTTTATTTTCTGCAAGTAGTGTAGCCCGTGTTTATTTTCTACAAGTAGACATTGTAGCCCGTGTTTATTTTTCATGCAAGTAGACCTCGTAGACCGTGCGGTGTAGTACCCAGACTGATCACATATCAAAGGTACTTCTAACAGTTGGGGAAAGTATTTTGTGTCTATTTATTGCTATTGGTTTTCCGTATTTACTGTTTATTTTCAAAACTCATGATTGATGTCTAACCTTTGTTTTATAGTCATTTTCTTTATTTGAAATTGCATTCAGTGGATTGTGCTCGTTCCATTCCTGACTGGAAACTAACATTTTCAGGTTAGCCGTGGATTCACTTAGTTTGGGGAGTGATAGAAATACTTGCAGACAAAAGCCTAGAAACTAGCTAGATAGCAGAGTTGTAGTCATTCCATTTTTGTACAAGTTTATATTTTTCTGCAAATGTAAACCTTGTGATCATTGTAAGTTAAATTAATTTTGGTGAATGAGCATTATTTGTGATTTGATCTTCATGGCCGTGACAGCGTTCTACCGCCGACACTGCGGCGTAGGCTGGCTTGGACACGTCTCATATCCGTCTTAAAAAAAAACGGGTGCGGGTCGTGACACCTACCATTCCTTAACTTGTGTCGTCGTGTTTCTTAGACAATATTATCGAACGGCTCTATCGTTCGATGGCATCGAACCATACTTGATACCTTTCTAAGTTCTGTGTCGCGTACGTTTGGTCAATTTTTATTGAATGACTTTTTATTCATCTTTAGAGTTGATGGCACTTATTCAATTGTCGCGTTTCTTCGACTTGGTTGCTATTTCGACATATCATGGGACTGAAACGGTCACACGAGGAGCGTTGTAATTCTCAAACACGAGAGTCGTAGGCTGAGGCAAACTCACTCATTCGTTCATGCGCATCGCAACACCCACTTGCAGCTGCATTCGAGTTCATCATATCGCTGAGTTTGGATCGTGCACGTATCCAAGGCGTCCCCCGAATACGTACATTTCAACCAAGCTTAGCGGTTAGCGAAGTCGGACAAGCTACTCGTGAAAGTTTTGATTTGCAGATCGTTTCACTAACTTCGATTTAGAACCAAACTCATATGCATCTCACTATCGTTTTATCTCGGTCCTCGAGATGATCCGGTTCGCTTCTCAAGCGTTCTTGTCTACGAAATCAATACGATTTCTTCTTAGCGGAGCCGACCAAGTCTAAGTAATTCCTATCAGATTCGAGACCAAATATTACACTGTCATCGAGTACGTCTTCCAATCAATGATTCAATTCGTTATCCTAACTTTACTGCACATCATCCATCCCTATCATTTCCTTTGTTTGGGGCCAATCTCGTCGTCGTTCACGCACACTCCCAGTTCTCCGTCCTACTCTAAGTCTTGTTTTTCCCAAGTCTATCGTCCGTCCAGACGATACTGTAAATGCCATCGCACAGGTTCAATCACTCGGCATAGGGTCGTTCGCCTATCCGCTAGGTCAGCTCACAAGGTCATAGTTACACGTCAGGTCCGTAGCTCGTCGTGCAAGGTCATTGCACGATGCTCGCCCCAACTCCTATGGTCAAACCATTTGTTCGCTTGTACGGGAGTTTCTACCAAAGTTCGTTTCACTCAAATTTCTAAACATCGAGCATGATCACCTAATTCGCATCAAGACTTACGTTGTACAAATTCAATTCCGTTCAATCACCAGTTCTAACCAATTCATGTATTCGATCACGAGGTCATCCAGCTCGATAATATATTGCGCCCAAATCTCACGCGAGTCCAATTATCCACAGCGGTTCATGAATCACCATGCAACGCTCCCGCGGAATAATCATTCTCATCGGGGCGTAACTCTTGTTTGAGTTTTAGACTAACCCATTCTCGACACGCAGATTGGACCTACTCAATCCTCAAGTTCAATTCTTCAAGCACACAAATTCATTCTCGAGTCCACCTTCGCGTCAAACCACAAGTCGAAGCAATCAGATTGCCACGCCATCCAAGTTCAATCACTCCCGCTGTATGAATCATCATATCAGCGCTCACGCGGAGTGATCGTCATAATCCGGCACGATGCATGTGCGAGGCTGGAGTTGCGCTCGCATAAGACAAGAATATCAATGTTGTAGTTGTCAACGAAGCAAATCCAAGCATTCACATTTTCATCCAAGCTAAATCAATTCGATAGGCTGACCGTCATGCGTTCAACTAGAAAATTCTCGAGCCAAATCTATCTTTCCCTCGACACATCTTTAACATCCTAAATATAGCATCCAACGGAACAATGACATTTGCACGATCGTCATTCGCCGAGTCAGAGTACCCCCGAGTTATCGCATATCGATTATTGATACGCCTCAATACCATAGACGATATGCGTAACCTGACGATCTTCCTTTGCAACCGATTTCGAGTCGTGCGTTGATGCTATTGTCCGAGTTAGATATTCCATAATTTCCTCGATATTCAAGATCAAGTTTGATCGCTATCCCTCAAGCTAGTTTCAAGATCGTTGTCCAAACTCAAGTCACAATTTATTTGAATCAATCCAAAATCGTACGCGTGATCCTCTAGGTTTCCTCGATCAAGACCATTCATTTTCATTCGTCGTTCCGAATCGTTTTTTAACTTGCGTTGTCCATTGACAAGTTGTCCGATCGACATCTCGTTCGGGACATTCGAAGTCACGACCGACTAAGCGTGACGCGTTCTAAGACTTTGTGCGATATCATCGCTTGCCGACATACTCGCTCTATCCGCAAATCTTTTAGTCTCGCTCGAACAATTTCTATAACGTCCATACACCACTCGGAGTCAAGTCATTCTACAAATCCTCAAAAGATCATTCGACTCCCAATCGATGTGTTCAATCGCGCGTTCGTCCATTCCTCAAAGTCTAAGAACCATCTCTCGTGCTCGCTTTAGCGCCGGTCAAGTAGCGTCTCTATCAACACACGTTCTAAGTCTTCCTTATTCTCGTCCGAGCGATAGTCAATCTCGCTCGCAACTCATTTGCACCATAGAGTCTAGGTGCGCGATACTCGGCACAACTTAGCCAAAAGGCTGCGTGCATAACCATCCCGTTCGAACTATACTTCGGTCTCGTGTATTCGTTCGCTATTGTCAGCATAAGGTTATTCAAGGACGTCTTGCATTCTGCTAACTCTTAGCATCGGTTCCTTCCATCTCAAGTACGTTGTGGTTCGACACAAAGGCCATCGCCTATCGATCCAGTTCAACCGAGTACTTGTACGAGCTTTTAAAATATTAGACTTATTGTATGGAACATCCCAAGGCACAACGAGAGAGAGCGTACACTTCTTTTGTTTTCCAACCAAGCTTTCAAAACTGAGAAAATCGAAACGAAGTCCAAGGACGTGAAGCCGTGCTCTGATACCAATCTGTCACGCCCCACTCCCGTAGGAGCGATCGTCTTCGCTAAGGCGTGATGCCGTACGGGCCTAGGTTGCGCCCATGCAAGGCTAAGTCCAGAAATGGTCGATTTGAGCTAGGCCACAGAGTCGCACAGAGTATCCCCCAATTGCAGCGGAAAGTAAATGAACACAAGTTGAAGCGAATTCAAGTGCTTTATTAATATTCAAGAAGTTTACAGGCGGCGCTAGGCCGATATTATAAATCGCTCAAGCTCTCTCTCTCTGAAACATAAAAGGCGTGCCAAGTGGCTTACAAGATGGAATGATTCATGGCGATGTTCTGATACATTATGTCCTGTATAGGGTGCTTCAGCTTCTTGCAACGTCCCAAGGCCCCATAGTTGGCTCCGTGCCTTAACACGTTCGATGGAAGCTCCGCACCCGCCGACGTTTCCTGCTTCCTGCAAGCAGACTGTGGGGTTATCATTACATTGTTATGCACTGGTGGGGAGGCTAGCTCGCCCACAATGCTATCATTATCAAACACGTTCTATTTACTTTTGTGTACCGTCTATCATTCATTGTCTTTCTAATCTTGTCTTAGGATCAGTTTCATGCATATTTCATAACCTATCTCGTGTTGCCAAATTCAATGTGTTGCATGGTAAATACATGCATGACTTACCCATACTTACCGTCCGGCCTTCCTGTCCAAAGTAAACCAAGTTAGTCAACAATTCATAGGAAATAACTTAACGTGATTCATGTGAACTTTCAATATCAAGGGCGTGTCCCTTCCCCGGGTTCTAGCACGTCGTGGGCGTGTTTTCAAATTCATTTGCACGAAGTACTTCTTATCATTTGGTGCGTTACATTTCAAGCATATTCATAAGGCACTTTATTTAGTTAACTTAGACTACTTTGATTTCAATGCAAGGACTTGCACGTGGATTGCCACCAACAAAGCCCACTTAATCTATATGCATCGGTCGCTGACACCACAAGCCAATTTGGACATGTCTTTTCCTTGGTAATTTCCTCACCTATTATGGCGTGCGGCTTGGTACACCCTGATAGTCTTTTGAAATACCCGGCCTTACGTCCCTGGTGGCCAAGCTCGCACTCAGGCAGCCCGTAAGCCATCTTTTGATTTCCGTCCGGACCGGCACGTCCTTCACACTTTGACTATGCCGCTGGAAATCCCCTATATCTCCCACCTCCCGTATACTAATGGATTGTCTGTCACGACCCGTTACCCAAATTGTTGGGCCGGGCCGAGCCATGTCCAGCCATACGCTTGGTTAAAGCGCAGTAAGCTGTTCTAAGAATTATACAATAAATGATCTAAGCTACTAACAGTTCTAAAATCACATTTAGATGTTCATCACAACACAGCATCTATAAGCGAGGGTAACATAAGCACAGACTTAATAATACATAACCAAAGTATCTAACTGGAGACAAAGTCCAGTATCCAAATATAAAAACATACCAAAGTCTCAGTCTCAAAACATATGAAAATAACTAAGCAAGGTTCCCCGCTGGGGCCTCTTCTGGAGCTAAGGCCAGGTCCTCAATGCAGTACCATAATATGTAACACATAGCGTTTCCTTCTCGAAAAGTATACCTACAACGTTATCCTGTCAGGACGGGAGCAAGTACAATCTCTACAACTAAAGTACTGAGCATATAATGAAAGAGATGTACAACAAGAAATATGGTGTGATAAGTCTATAAAACAGGAAATACTAGAAACATGATCTCATGGTACAACTGGGATCACAATATCATAGTAACACAGGAAACATGGCATATCCGAAATCATGGTATATCTCATAATCTATCATGACAAGGATACATATGTCATAAGACAGATGTATATGTAATGTTTAAAACTGTAGCAGGTACGTGATCGGTCAATAGATGTACAATGTGCTGGGGCATATAATAAAATGTACATACGTACAAGTAGACAAGCATAGGTGTACATCCGTACAGAAATGCGGGATATTTACCTGCGGCAAGGTATGCATATAAAGTGCGACCAAGCTCGCTACTATAGGGGGGTCGTGATCACGTACACTACTATCAGTTTCTCCATAACCCATATTCTATCATGTGAGAGATACGAGAACAGTAAAAATATGTGAGAAATACTGGGAGCAGTATAAGCACGGCAGGTACTGGGAGCAGTACAAAACATGTGAATACTCAGAGCCGTATAAAGCATAGTGAAACATGTGCTGAGAACCAGTAAGAAGCATGTGAAGATATGATAGCTGTCATAAGCATGGTAGGGACCATTTTAATGTAACATGTGAAGATTTAACTTGCAGTTATTCAGAAAGCAGTATTTTAACAGGGTTAATACATGTTCTAGCATTAAAAGACAGTAAGAGTGTGTAGATGTACTTGCCTCGAGCAAAGCAAGAATACTAGTACGAAGATATAGATGTCCGGTATCCTGTCAATAATGATATACAACTCAGTTCTAAGCTAGGATCAACAATTACTAGTGGTGTGACACGACTCCTAACTGGATATTAGCCAAGTAGGGACCTAGCATAAAAGTCTAATGTGAAGTGCCACTATACACAAACTAACTCTCTAGGGTCTTTACACTAGTGCGGGGTGAGGTCCAATACTATAACAACTCAAATCAACGCAAAACTTACAAGTTGTAACTACTCAATAAATAAATCAAACGGTACACTAAGTTCCAACAATTTTAGAGATAGACAAAAAGCTTAAATATATATAAAATAAAGTACCAAAATAATTTTTGTTAATTATAGAAATTTATACTATTTTTTTGGGATTTATAAACCCTCATAAATATTTATTAAAAATCAGCAAACATAAATATACTAAAAATGAGTTCTGTTTTCCTATTTTTATAAAATACCAAAAGCACTTAATAAATGCTAGAAAAATTATAATAAATTAGCTAAATTAACATAATATTTAAATACCATTTTTCCAAGATTTTTACAGCAATTAAAATATATATAAAAATTCAAAACCAGAAAGTAACAATATCTGGAAAAATAATTATTTAAATTAAGGATATACATAATCAAAATCTACAGATGTTGTCGGATGATAAAATAAATATCACCAACGTGTCCAGAATGGTCAAATCAGCTAGGATAGCCTACCCATAAGTCCAATTTGGATACAGGGGCAAAACCGTAATTTCGGGTCAAAATGATGTCCGCCGTTGGACACACTTTGCACCGAAAAGCGTGTCAGGATAGAAGTCTACAAAACCTAGCAAATTATATGTCCACGAATCCAGAATGATGATACGAACCCAACGGTATGTCCGAAATAGGATTCCGATGTGCCGATCTCAAAATGATACGTTGACGCGACATTTGGTATCCGATTTGCACGGAAATGCGTGCCGGAGCAAATGTCTTCAAAACTCAGCAAATTATATGTCAACGAGGCCAGAATGATGATACGAACTCAACGGTATATCCGAAATTGGATTCCGATGAGCCGATCTCAAAGTGACCCGTTGACTCGAAAAGTGGGACCCGCTTTGTACCGAAATACGTGCCAGGGCCCACGTTCTCCAAATCAAGCAAATTTTATATGAAAACATGCCAGAACGACGCCACGAGTCTACTGGTGGTGTCAGAAATTGAATCCGGAGTCCCGGGTTCAAAAATGGAATTTTACAAGTGCAAATTAAAGAATTCGGACGGCCAACTTTGGCGTCGAATTCGACCAACCGAACGTGCTTAAAATGAAACGAAATCTAAAGGAGACAGGAAGATGGTTATACCAGCTGTGCACCGGAACTGACGGTGCGCAAAACGGAGCTGCGACGTCGAAGTTACGAGCTGACGAAGTCGGCTCCACGAAACTGTCCAAAAACAGTTCAATTTAAAACGTCAACTTGGTGGCCAGTTTTGAGGTATCAAACGACATAATTAACGGGTGAAATTTGACAGAGGTGAAGGGGTATATACCGAGATTGCGACGGAGCAAAGAAATCGCCGATCCAACGGTCGGATCTCCCAGAAAATCCGTACGAAGTTGCTGTCCCGAAACATAATTTCTGAAACTTGCAATCGCGCGTCGACGGGATTTCGTGCAAAACGCACGAATCGCCTACGTGGCTCGTAGGGGAGGTCGAGGACGGTGTAGGGGAGGTCGCCTGGGGTCGCGTGCCGGTGGGGGGGGGTCGCCGGTGGCCGGTGGCGGCCGCGGTGGCGCGCCCACGCGCCCATGCGCGCGCGCGGGTGGCGTGCCGCGCTGCGCTGCTCTCTACTGCTTCTTTGCTGCGCTGCTGCTGCTGCTCACGCGCACGGGGGGGCTCGCCGAGCACGGCGGCCGGAGGTGGCGGCGGTTCGGGTGATGGCGTAGATGTGGTGGTGAGGGAAGATGATGGTGAGTGATGGGAAGATGATAAATAATGAAGAAGAGGAAAAGAAGATGGAGGTGGTGGTGCATGGTGGTGGTGGTGTTCGGCCACCGGGGGGGGGGGCTACGTCGGGGAGCTGGGCCCGGCCAGGAGGAGGGAGGCTGTGGTGGTGTGGAGTAGGGGTGTGTGTGTTTGTGGTTTGTATGTGTGTGTATAAAGAG
>JANAVB010029556.1:0-39780 GCA_029216955.1 Iris pallida
ACGGAATGCATTCATGTTCCTTCGAACGGATGATCTTTTGGCAGAAATTGTCGATGACAATCAAAGAAGCATGGTTTTCCTCCGTGTTTCAAACGAAAAGCCTTAGTACGGTCCATGCAATACGGACATAAGAGACGGCCATGAGTGGTCCATCCAGATAACATTCTATA
Organism: Iris pallida; assembly: GCA_029216955.1. Classification (NCBI taxonomy): domain Eukaryota; kingdom Viridiplantae; phylum Streptophyta; class Magnoliopsida; order Asparagales; family Iridaceae; genus Iris; species Iris pallida. The sequence continues at coordinate 171 of JANAVB010029556.1, forward strand.
GGCCGAAAAGTCGTTGATGGTCCACATAAGGGTTAACTTCATCTGAAAATTTTGCTTCCTGGAAACATCGTACGTGTTAGCGCCTACTTCCCATAACTGATTCAACTCATCTATCAAAGTCTGTAAGTACACATCAATTTCTCTTGGGATTGTTCGGACCAGAAATTATAACGGTTAGAAAGATGTACTGAGTCTTCATGCACATCCAAGGCGGTAGGTTATACGGAGTGACAATCACAGGCCAGCACGAATACTGGGATCCCGAAAGACCAAAAGGAGTAAAACCGTCAGAAGATAGCCCCAACCTGACATTACGGATCTGAAGCAAAATCAGGATACACTCGATCAAAGTGCTTCCACGTCTTCATCGGATGGGTGATCCAACACTCCTTCAATCTGTTCTCGCATGTGCCAACTCATATTTTTGGCCGTCTCTTTCACCATAAATAATCTTTGCAACCGCGACGTTAAAGGCAAGTAGTGCATTGAATCGGTCGGTCTTCTTGCACCGATAGACCTTCCTGTACTAGTTGTCTTATAGCGATCAGCACCACAAAATTGCACACATCTGCGTCCTTGTCGTCTTTGTAGTACAACATGCACTCATTGCGACAAGAATAGATTTTCTCGTATCCCATCCAAAGCGATCTCACCATCCTCTTAGACCAGTAGAAGTCTACCCACCGGCAAGATCTCTATAATCAACCCCAACACTCGGTTGTAGCATTCTTGCGACATGTTAAAATCTGACTTAATGCTCAACAGTCTTGTAACCACCTCCAACGGTGATGGTCCTCACAACCAGGATACAATATAGTCCTGCATTCTCCAGCAACTCCATGAACTTTGCAGCATCGACATTCGGTGCCTCCTCAGCTGCATCATGAACGAAACTAGGCCCCGCAGCTTCGAAAACCATGTCCATGCACCCGGTCGTATGCATGATTATCTGAAACAAATTAGGTCCCGCATGCATATACGGCTCAACATAAGGCTCCGGCTCTGATGCTAAAGACACAAGTTCTCCCTGTGTGGTCCACTGATAGTAATTAGACGTGAAACCCCTCGAGTACAAATGATATGTCACTTCCACTTCTGGATAGTATTTTACGTTATGACATTTCACACACGGACACTTAATTTTGGTGCCGTCCATGTACTGAGAGAACGTCTTAGCAAACTGCAGGAACTACTCTACTTCCGCTATGTATCATCCCGCACACCACACATATCATTAGGACGACGATTGTACATCCATGAACGATTCCACAAGTAGTAATTTATATCTATTTGGAAATAATTCTGCAAAGATGGACACACATTATCCAATAGGCACAAATTCGTATATTATATCTTATTATGGGACACACATTAGTAGCGGACAGTTACTAATAACCATGCTATATCGCACATAAGTTCTTGTGCATCCAACGTGTACACATACGCTACCGATTCTTACTGATGCCAATCTCATTCAAACACTAGATTCGTTTCGATATCGCCAGGGTCAAGTTGAAAATTGTCTTAACATTAATTTGACTCGTGTTTTTTCCTTTTTGGAATGGCCATCGAGATGAAGGTAAATAGTATTATGGAATGACCATATATATAATGTCACCTACAACCGATATCTAAGATCCCATGACAAAGTCAAAGACATTATTGACGACTTGAATATAATATCAACTAATTACAACCACAACTAGTACTAAATAAGTCTCCTAGTATGATATAGAGGTAAATAAATAGTATACTAGATTGACTGACACTCGACTGAACACCCTCTGGATACACACTCAAGCCTATACACACTCACACATCACTCTACTATACTCACATAGACACACATAATTGTTACCATAGTATATATATATATATATATATATATATATATATATACCTTGATATTACACACATATATATATATATATATATATATATATATATATATATATATATATATATATATATATATATATACCTTGATATTACACACACTCTCAAACACTACACAAACCTATAGCTAATGCATACACACACTAATATCTATATCCCCATATACATTTAGTATCACACACTAATCAATTACTCTCAACTCTACACACACACACACACACACACACACACACACACACACACACACACACATATGTGTAGCTATATTTACCTTATAACTTAGTATCTTGAGATACCCAATCCTACCTGCACTTGGTAATTACAACAATTCTCTCTCTAATACTAGCTAATGATCTAACACACTTTAACATCTAACTTGAAATTCACACACACACACACACACACACACACAGAGGGACTGTGCACAGCACAGTCCCCTGTGCACAAACCCCTCCCCGTAGTGGGTCTTGGGGTGTGGTGATGGGACCGGTGAGGAGGCGCTCTGTCGGCGGAGAACTCATGCTTATGTCCATTCTCGTAGGCATCCGTCTAGATTTAGGGTTAGGAATGTGTCCGTGAACTCATCGTATTAGGGGAGGAGGGGTTAGGGGAGGATGGGGCTCGAACTCATCGTGTCCCTGTGCATGTGTCCATGTTTAGAGCTAGGGTTAGGGATAGGAATTACTGGGGGAGGGGCTCGACGAACGGCGGCTCTCGGCGGCGGAGGAGGGGGCGTTGGGTGGAGGAGTGGGCCACGGGCAGAGGAGGCCTCGACGATTTGGGAGGAGAGATCGAGAATGGGGAAAATAAAATTTCTGAATCGATATGTAAAAAAATTAGCAACGTCTTAGAGATACGTCGCTGATCGTCGCTATTAAGCGACATAGTCTTACCTACGTCGCTAATTGTCGCTAATTTTCACATATTTGCTACGTGTAACAAAAGACGTCGCACATCGTCGTTGATTACCGACGTACGACGACGTATTTCTTGTACGTCGCTAATTTCAATATTTCGCGACGTTACAATTAGACGTCGCTAAATGACGTCGCTAAATTGACTTATTTTGGTAGTGAGATATCCAAGCTCATTAAGTAATTTGTAATCTCTTTCACAAAATATGCCATTAACATGCTCTTGAATGGATAAGAGTAATTATATAAAATTAGTAATGTGCAGTGCAAATGCATGTGCAAAAAATATATTATTAAAATTAATATAAATTTATTATAAATTATCAAACCTAGGATTTGAACTCAAGCAACCAAGAAAACACCTCCTACCTTAACTACTTGAGTTAGACTATTTAGTTATAATATATCATATTAGATAGTTAAATACTTAGTTAACTTTTTTTAAATAATTACTGGAGTATTTAGGTAGTTATTTAGTTTATTATTATTATTTATATTTATTTAAATGGTTAATGATATTCACACGGTTTAGACGGCTCACTTTTGAGCCGTTTTGAAACCTCTTTATATAGTAGAAGATATCCATATTGGTGGTTAAAAATTTGATGCGTTGTACATTGGTTTGGCAAGGAAATAACCGATTGATCATAATTCATGTTTACGTAATTAATCCTTTTTTATATTGAATTTTGTGTCTACATCAAGGTGACTTATAAAGACAAATTGATAGACTAAGGATAATATATCCTCTTTTACTCTTTAAGAGATGCTTATAGAATTTCATGCCTGGAAAAAAAAACCTGTACTATTAATTAGATATGAATTTGGAACTACGACATACGAGACACTTGTCGTAATAAAATTTGTTCTGTTATCTGTATGTATTTGCGTGATCATTAAACACCCACAAGAAGGGGAAAACATCATTGCATCCCCATTTAACAAATACTAAAATGTTTCAATATATTTGCTCATATTTATATATACCCAACACTTCTGTTATCATATGTTGGTTCTTGAAAGGATTGTATGTAAAAGTAGGCAACCCATGCAAGTCCACGTCCACCGATTGTAGATTAATAATGTACTCTAAGCAGTAGTATAAGGATTTCAATTTCATTCGACTATCAAGTTGGTTAATCTTTATTAGCATCACTAGACAATGTAGTATGAAACATTGCAAATTCTGATTAGAGTTATTTTGAGTTACCGTTACCTTCATCTTCAAGATTTGAATATTGTCGACCTAACATTGTGCTAGGGAAGTCTCAATGAAATATCTCAACAATTTCCACACAGTCCCTCCCATTCATATGGGATCAAACTAGCAATAAGGGTATGCTTGGATTGAGGGTTAAGAGGGTGAAGTGAGAGAAAGTTAAGTGAGAAAAAATAAGATTTGATGATGGAAATTTAGGATGAGAGTTATAGAAGGTTAAGTGGGGGTTGTTTAACCCTCTTTTGTCTATTTTTCTAACCTCCAAATCGGAGGATCAACGAGGGAGATTGAGAAATTTCGTTTAAAAAGACATAATATCCATTATTTGTCATATAAAATATCATAATTTTTTCTCAATTTTTTCACGCTTTCAACTGTGTCGTATCTTCCTCGTTTGTGAAGATATTTTGACAAGTTTTAATTAAAGTTACAATCAAATTTAATTTTATGACATACATATAAGTATATTTTGGTAACTATAAGGCCTCGTTTGGTTCGCGGAATCTCCGGGTTGGAAAAGGAAAGTGATTACTTTTCTATATTTGGGTGCCAAAGGAATTGAGGAGGAAAGGAAAGTGATTCCCAATGGAAGAAAAATTAGGGGGAAAGTGATTCCATCCATCCAAGCAAGGAATCACTTTCCCACATTGGAGTAATCACTTTTCTTTCCAAATTCCTTGACATTTTCAAACATCGGAAAGGAAAATCAATGGGAAATAGAATTTCCCAGAGGAAAGGAAATGACAAGGAATTGATTTCCTTTCCCTTCCATTCCGCGAACCAAACGGGGCCTAATATTTTATTAATCACCATCTCACTTAAAACCTTAAATTCAAGCAAGAGTTATTAAACACGCCTCACTTAACTCTCCCTTCAATCCAAACAAGATTATATATATTGACTCTACTCCCCTCACTTAACTTTTCTTTACTTAACCCCACTTAATACTTATTTTTCCCCCTCCAAGCAGACCCTAAGCCTTCTCCGCTGCCCCCCTCTTCTATATCATATCATAGTAAAACAACAGAAAGCTCTCTTTTGTGTCTTAACTTGTTAAGCCTCTAAAATTCTAATGGACAAGTTGTTCAAGGATATTACAAACTCAATATAGCGTAATCTGAATCTATTATAAACACAGCCCATGGGCATGCTTGTATTACATGTCAGAAGTTGGTGAATTTGTGCTTTGTAATTTTAATTGATTTTGTTGTCTATGTTCTTATTCATATAAATTGCATTATCTAAACTATTGCAACTTGAGATACCAAGCTGAAAAAAACAGTAAGCATACATATGATGTCTTTATTTGGTGGTTGTTTAATGGTTGTATTATTACTATTGCAACTTGTGCACCCAGTAGTTTCCAACACCAGCCCCTCCAGTTCCAGATACTCAGTGATGGTCTTTATTCTTTTGTCGTGTTATGGTTATATATTATTGAATAATGCTATTTCTTCCTTCAATCATCTCTTTTATGTGGCAACTAACATGACATATTAATATGGCAGTCAGTGGCGGAGCTAGCATGTAGAGTTAGGGAGGATTAAACTTTAGGTATAGATTGAACGACACGAGTACTAGTATCGCACTGTCCAAAATATTAAATTTTTGAAAATTTTTATATTTATTTGTTGTATACTTCAAATTCAAACAAAAGTATAAAACACAGCTAAGAAATATTACAAAAAAAAATACACAAAAAAATCCCAGAAATTTGGGGCGGGCTACAGCCCACCCATGCCCAAGGGTAGCTCCGCCCCTGATGGCAGCTGACATGGTAAATTTTAAATTTAAACTTAAAATTAAAATTAAAATTAACGTTAACATTAATGTTAACCTTAACATTAAAATTAATATTGATATTAACATTAACAATAATATTAATATTAACATTAATATTAATATGTATATTAACATTAACATTGGATAATTAATTTTTTGGGTTAAAATATTTCATGTCATATGTCGTGTCATATGACACATAATATATTTAATATTTCACGTCAGCTGTCACATAAGGAGGAATAGTTTAGAAGAATAATTTAAAGGTACGTAACCTTACTACTTTTCGTTAGACGTAGTTGTATATATGACTAGACTTTAGTGTACCGGATGTTATCTGGACTTCGTTGTACTGGACTTTATTTGGACTACAATATATTACTTTATTGGGACACCAATGTTTTAGACTGTGTAATATATCTTATATATGTATCGATATATTGTTGTCAGTTGTATTTTATATATATTTTGTATATATTGGTTGTGATGTAATATACTGCATATTTGTGATTGTTCTATGTTACATTAATACAATGATTGTTCTATGTTACATTAATACAATATACAAAATAGGAAATTTACTTACGTTTACCAAAGGAAATATCCATCGCTGGAGATAATTTTATCTCCGGCAACAAAATTAATACCAACAGACATATCCGTCGTTGTCGTCCAACGACCTACGAAGGATGGATATCTCCCCACTGACGGCACGAAATGTCATTGAAACGTTGTTGAGTTGTCACTATAAATATAAGAGAAAATTTGAGTGGCACCCCACTTTTTTACGTTTATTTAAGGTGCACCCACAAGTTTACATGAATGTATGACACCCCCCACTTTTGACGGTTTCCGTCCAAAACGAACGGTCAACTCCTTTGACCAATTTTTTTTGACGAAAATGCCCTTGTCTCCTTTTGTGTGCCCCCCTTCCTGTCACACATGCTGTCCCCTGCCGTGCTCGGCCCCCCTCCACGACGTCGCAGCTCCGAAGCTAATGGCAGCTTAAACACAAGTAAAGGCTGAGATGGGGAGGTCCAGTGTGAAGCGTTCAGGAGTTATGGTGCTCGTCTTGGTTGTGTTTGGCCATAGTTATGGCCATTGCTGATGGTTGGAAGCTCGGGAAGGACGGGTTTCTTGGTGGTGACGGTGGAGGGTTCGGAGGAGGTGGTTTTGGAGGTGGAAAGGGTGGAGGTGGTGGTATTGGCGGGCCCCACGCTCGGATTGTACGCCGTCGACTCCATGTAAGTGCCCGCGTAGACCCTCCCTTCCCCATCCGCAACCGCGAACCCGGATCTGCACCCAGTGTACGGAGCCTGGCCGACCCGCAGCCCGAACCGCCGCTTCCCTCAGCCTCCCCTCCTGGAGGAACGGGCGGCAGTGGCCGCAGGGGGCGTCGGAGACGACGATGAGGTCGAGGGAGGGCTCGGCGTGGAGGAGGGCGTTGGTGACGAGGAACTGCTCGACGTGGACGCTGTGGTGGAGGGGGAGTCCGGGGAACTCGAGGTTGACGCCGACGTAGATCCGGCCGGAGGAGCCGAGGCCGACCGCGCCGACCGGGAAGGAGGAGATCGGGGCGCGGGAGAGGAGCTGCGCGGATGGGACCAGGAGGGGGAGGAGGTCCGGGAGGGAGGAGATGTTGAGTTCGGACATCAGAGCTTGGGACTCGGACGGGGTGATCACGAATGTGGAGGTGGTGGTGGAGGCAGCGGTGGCATAGAAGGAGGTCATGGAGGTGGTTTTGGAGGTGGAAAGGGTGGAGGTGGTGGTATTGGTGGTGGTGATGATGATGGTGGTGGTGATGGGGGTGCGGCGAGGTCGGGGAGGGGGGGGGTCCGGCGAGGTCGGGGAGGGGGGGGGGGGGGGGGGTGCGGCGACGTCGTGGAGGGGGGCCGAGCAAGGGGGGACGGATAGTTGACACGGGAAGAGGACAACAGATAGGGGGTATTTTCGTCCCAAAAATTGGTCAACGGGTTTGACCGTTCGTTTTAGACTGAAACCGTCAAAAGTGGGGGGTGTCATACATTCATGTAAACTTGTGGGGTGCACCTTAAATAAGCGTAAAAAAAGTGGGGTGCCACTCAAATTTTTCCTAAATATAATATTGTCGTAGCTGTTTGTCATTGATTTTGTTGCTACGTGTCTAACATGATTCGTTGCTAATATTTTCGTTGTTGAACAAATACTTAGCAACATATTTTAATTATCGACAAATTTTAATTTATTGAATTTCTGTTGCTATTATTGTTTACCAACGGATTTAGTGATTTGTTTTTCGGATATTTTTGTCGGTAATTTGTTGTATTTTCTAGTTGTTGGATACATTAGGGGAAGACGTTGGAGAAGAAGATAAATTGACCAACTTTGGAATTTTTTTTTTCCGGATAAAAAGTTGAAAAGCAGTTATATACATGGCACATAACATTAAACTATAACAGGTTGATCGAAGATATATAAGTGCTTTTTAAAAAAAAAAAAATTATATATAAGTTAAAATTTATAGTAACATACTGTAAAAATAGTTGATAATAACATGTTAAAACAATATGATAGTTAACTTTCTCAATCAATCAAGGCCATTTCCATTTCCATTTCCATTTCCATTTCCATTTCTAACATTTATAAGTCACTGCAGCTACTGCACTTCCTTTCATGCCATCTATGAATGCATGATTCTCGGAAGCGGAAGGAGGAAGACGGAACAAAATTTGGTCAAGCGCGCGCGCGCGCGCGCAGCGGCCTATATTGAAAGGTTAGGTCCGTCCATTGGTAGGTAGGGGTTGGTTGCTTCTCTCTTATCTACCGTTGCACTTTGCTGGTGATTGGAGACCAGACTCTCTCTGTTGCTGGCTTCTCTCGATGCAGCCACGAGTTCCTGTCCGCGGATTCTCACTTACACGTGACATGTTGCATGCTGGAAGTGGATTTACGGGTGCATGAGTAGGGATGATCATTATTGGTTTTGGACCCAAATTCGAACCCGAGTTTCGGTTCGGTTTCGATTTTAAAAATATTATAATTTTTTATTCTATTTGGCTTTCGGATTAATCAAAATTCGAAAATCAAATAAAACTTATACAATTATGTAAATACTCTCAATTTTATGCATATTTTGTGATTAAAATTAAAATGTGTATAGTTTGAAAACAACAATTTTATATATATATATATATATAATATAATATATATATATATATATTATATATATATAATATATATATATATATATTATATGTTTTAAAATCTAACTATGATAATTTTAACTATAATCCATATTTGTGCACAACTTTGAAAATGTGTATATATTTTCATATAATTTACTCACTTTCACAACTTTAGATTCTATGCATTAAACAATAGAATATTCCAACCGAGCAAAACGAATAAAACGGATTGATTATTTGGTTCGGTTCAGATTCAATTTCAACTAATTCTAGTTCGATTTCGATTTTAGTTTTTTAAAATTTTAATTTATTCGATTTTGACTAATCTGATTCTGTTGAAAACGAATAAACCAAACGTTCACCCTATGTATGAGTTATGCAACTAAGCAAGTCCTTGGAACCGCAAGTCATTTAACAGATACTCAGCTACTGTGGATATATCACTCATGGTCTGCTTGGATTGATGTCACCCTCATTTTCCGTATTTCGTATTTTGCCCGTATTTTGATTTTGCGTATATTTTAAATCTTGCCTAACTGCGGTATTTCGATATTTCTCGTATTTTCTTATTCGGCTTTTCGGGTTTTCGGTTTGGTTTAATATGACTTGGTTTGGTTTGTAGGAATGAGAGCACCTTTAGCTATCTTGCACCCTCAAGAACACCACAACAACCCCCATTAAATCCCACCAACTTTTTCTCTCTCCCCATAACTTTCATTTATTTCTTCTTCTTCTTCTTCCTCCTACCACCACCAACACCCACACCATAGGCAAGTTGCATCTTGCCATTTAATGAGGACCCATTTTTATTTGATCTTTAGTTAGACTAGAGCTCTAGGACCAATGTTAGAGCTTGGCATTTTGGGTTTTGAAGCTTGGATTTCCCTAGATCTAGACTTTGTTCATTTTCGGATTTCTTTAGATTTGATCTATTAAACTTGATTTTTGGTTGGTTTTATTGTTCCCATGTTGTAGAGGGTGAAATTTTACCCAAGTTAGAGCCTTGGAAGTCCGGATTTGGAGCTTGGATGGCCGACTTATGGTGTTCCAAAGTTTTGGAACCCATGGGTTCGCTTCTCGGCTTGAGGAGGAAGACGACCTCCAGACGCGCCTCCTTGGCCGATCGCGCCTACTTTCCTGGCCGCGCGCTGTTTAGCGCTGCGCGCCTCCTTGGCCGATCGCGCCTACTTTCCTGGCCGCGCGCTGTTTAGCGCTGCGCGCCTCCTGGCCGATCGCGCCTACCTTCCTGGCCGGGCGCTCTTTAGCGCAGCGCGCCTCTTTTGGCCGCACGCTGTTTAGCGCTGCGCGCCTCCTTGCGGGCCACGCTGTTTAGCGCCTGGCCCGATTGCGCCTGCTCCCCTGACTAGGCGCACTTTAGCGCGTGGCCCCACCTAGGCGCACTTTGACCCCTTAAACCCTAGGCGCACTCTGGTGTGCTGCCTCAACCAGGCACACTCTGGTGTGCTGCCTCAACCAGGCGCACTCTAGTGTGCTGCCACCAGGCGCACTCTAGTGTGCTTGTTCCCTGGCACACCCTAGCTCACCTACACCCCTAGTGCCCCTAGTGCCAGCTTTATAACTTGGTTTTCTTTTGATATGATTGGAGCTTTTGGAGATTTTGATTGCTCACATGCACAACTTGACTAGGCCCAACACGTCTTGGCACGGACTTTTGGGATTTCGTTTCTTGTTATCCTTCTAACGGAATCTTGTAACTTGTGACTGAGCATGATCGACTTGTAACCTGATAACTTGGTAGTGACCCATGGGGTGCACTCTCGACTTGTAACCTGATTACTTGGTAGTGACCCATGGGGTGCACTCTCGACTTGTAACCTGATTACTTGGTAGTGACCCATGGGGTGCACTCTCGACTTGTAACCTGATAACTTGGTAGTGACCCGAAGAGGGTGCACTCTTGACTGGTAACCTGACTTGCTTGACACCGTGGGTGGTTCTTCTTGCTTGCTTGTTAAATCCACTTGTCCAGTCTTGCATCATGTCTAGGATGGGACTCCTGAGTACCACGGTCAGGAGCACCCACTAAAATGGATTAAGGATAAAAACTAGAATAACACAGTAGTCATGACGAGATTGACACAGCTACAGGCAATCCCGTTACCTGGGCGCTTCTAGGGATTTGTAGCCTGCCGTCGAGTAGGGCACATTCCCAGCGCACTGTTACGTGTTGCACCTCTAAGTCACCTAAGGGTACATGCGTCTCCTGGACGATGTACCCACCTGAATACAACCCTTAATCTTCGACCTGGGTAGCCTGGATGGTCTGCAGGGCTTGTGGCTGTGGAACAATCTCACTGCATCTTGTTAGTAATTAGGCCTGTGATAACCCTAGTTAGTTAAAGTAGTAAGCCGTAGGACCCGCTTGGCCGTGATTGATTGTATGAGTTATAACCAATCTAGTTCTGTCTTGATCCAATGCAAGGTTAATTTCTGTCTTGATTTCTTACATTATGATCTTGCTGATAAATGGTGAGAATCCCAAGTTCTGTTCAGACGAAGGGTTACAACCCCGGTCCTTGTTTGGTTTAAGGGTTGTAACCTGGCTATCTGAATGGTCCTATGGTGGCCTCATCGTATATCACCCGTCATGTTTTCCTTTAATTCCTGTCTTTCATTATGTCATATTATATTTGTGCTGATTTGCTGGTTTTGTTCTTATTTCGTGGCCCCCTTGTGGCACTTGCTCTTTCTGGGGTTTGACCCAGCTGGTTTTGTGTGGCCAGATTTCGGAGCAGCTCCCGAGGATCTACCAAGCTTCCAGTCCAATGGTGAACACTAGACGGAACCCGGGCTACGAGTGGGTTTTCCCTTTTGTTTCACCCACTTATATGTAAATTTATTCTTTTGAGGCGTTTAGCCGACGAGCACCTGTTAGCTCGATGCACATTTACTTACTGTCTGCCTACGGGCTGTAAACATGATTAACAAATCCTAGGGTTGATCATGTATGACTGAACTCTCGCTAGTCCTATCATTTTGTACGACTAGCTTCATGATCATCCAATATGTAATATTTGGGACGCCTTATATATATATATATTTGATGCTCTAATATCTTGTAACTCTGTTAATTGCTTGAGATTGAGACAATAGGCTTGACCTTAAGAGACTGCTGGCTTGTAGTAAACCCTCATATCTAGACAGCCGTGACCGTATAGTTGAGATGCATTCTATTTCAATATACGTAGCTGGCTGTGTCCGCCCCCGCTCTCCAGTATTCTGGTTCTGGGGCGTGACATGGTTTAAGTGGTGGCCCATGCAGGTCTTGTCAATCAAGAAATGTGAGGGTTTACCGAATAGATGTCTCAATCAATATTCGCCCTTGATCTCTGCTCGTATCTTCAAATCCCTGAGATTCTTGACCTGATCACATGCTTGTATCATTGATCTGTCCTGGTCCTTTCCTTATTGTTCCCTATGTCATCTTCTTCAGCGGCATTACTCCCGGACCTGCCAACCAGCCAGAGGAAGCTCGACAAGCACCCCAGCGCCAGGAAGATCAAGCTCAGCACTCTGGAGTAGCCTCCCGAGTTATGCTTCCCGGAGGCTCAGAACCTCTAGTTCAGGAAGCTCCGTCCGTTCAACCAGCTAGACAGGATGAGGGACCTTTGGTAGGGCTTATCAGAGAACTGCTTGCATCCCAAGATCGTCGAGGCGACGCCTTGCACCAGGAAGTTCATGATGCACTAAACCGAGGAGGGCAGGACGAAGGATTAGTGGCCCCTATTTCATGGGCAGTATTTCGGGAGAGATTCCAGACAAAGTACTTCGATGCGGTGGCACGGTACGACCTGCAGACCAAATTCACCAACTTGAAGCAAGGAGGCAGGACGGTCGATGGCTATGCGACCGAGTTTTCTAGGCTGAGTAGGTTCGCCCCCACCTTGGTGGCAGCCGAGTATGATAGAGCCCAGCGGTTCCAGCAGGGACTGCATCTAGAGATCTTGTTAGCAGTTGAGCAGTTTGAGCACCAGACGTTCGATGCTGTTTTGAAGGCAGCTAGGAGGCATGAGTATACCTCCCGGAGAATTGTGGATAGGACCGGAGGTAGGAAGCGGTCCCATAGTCAGATGTAACAGTCATCAGCTCCAGCCCCGGCAGCTAGGGGAATAACCATTGGAACTCCGAGGCGGGCGGCCTCAGTGACGTCCGTTCAACATTCAACCCCGGCGTACCCGCAGCAGCAGAAGCAGAAGCAGACTTCCGCGATGGGATGTTCTCATTGCGGGAAGCCAGGGCACGTGGTGGCAGACTGTCGCAGGGCGCAGGGATTGTGCCTGGCTTGTGGAGCAGCAGATCATCGGATTGGGGCTTGCCCGAATAGGGGTGGTCCATCTGCATCCAACCCTTCTAGCTCTTCGGTGAGAGGACCGGCCCCAGCGCCAGTTCAGCAGCAGCAGTATCAGCCTGCGAGGCCCTTGCCGCCTCAGTCTCAGGCATTCCAGCAGCAGCACCCCCAGCAGTATGCGCAAGCTCAAGCGCAGATCCAGAACAGGCAGAGAGGTTTCCAGCAGAGGGGACCAGCAGCCAGAGGTCAAGGTCAGGCTATGATGATGACCATGGAAGAAGAAGTTGCACCAGGTGCGGTAGTGGCAGGTACTATTCTCGTCAACACTTTTCCAGCATCTGTATTATTTGATTCTGGTGCATCACATTCATTCATGTCTGCACGATTCGCGACACGGATATGATTGGAGCCCGAGTCATTATCAGTGAGGCTCAATATACTTACTGGTAATGGTCTTGTGGGAGTAGACCGAGTATTTTCCTCGTGTCGAATCGTAGTTAGCGGTAGAGAGTTCCCCGCTAGGCTCATAGAGTTCCCTATGGCAGACTATGATGTAGTCCTAGGCATGGATTGGTTGAGGAACCATTATGCTAGGATAGACTGCCGTGTTGGCAGAGTTGTCTTTAGTATTCCCGGAGAGCCAGAGTTTTCATTTTCCAGAGGCACAGTAGAGCCATCTCCTCCAGTGTTGCGGATGGCAGTAGCAGCAGTGCAGTTGCCCCGAATAGTTGAAGAGTTTCCAGATGTCTTCCCAGAGGAACTTCCAGGGATGCCACCAGAGCGGGAGATCGAGTTCACCATCGACTTGATTCCCGGGACAGCACCAGTATCAGAGCGAGTCTACAGGATGGCGCCTTCAGAATTGGAGATTTTGTACAAGATGATTGAAGAACTGAGGACCAAGGGATTCATCCGTGCTAGTGGATCGCCTTGGGGAGCCCCGATGCTTCTTGTGAAGAAGAAGGATGGTACGTCTAGGCTATGTGTAGATTATCGTACCTTGAACTCAGTGACAATTAAGAACAAGTACCCTCTTCCGAGGATAGATGACTTGTTTGATCAACTCAGAGGGGCTTCAGTTTTCTCGAAGATAGACTTGCGGTCAGGATACCACCAGATCAGAGTCAGAGAGCAGGACATCCCGAAGACGGCGTTCAGATCGAGGTATGGGCATTGGGAGTTTCTAGTTATGCCCTTTGGAGCGACCAATGCGCCGGCAGTATTCATGGATCTCATGAATCGCATTTTCATGCCTTACTTGGATCAGTTTGTGATAGTGTTCCTAGATGACATCCTGGTCTACAGCAAGAGTGAAGCAGAGCACGAGCAGCATCTTAGAGTTGTCCTTCAGACGCTCAGGGAGCATAAGTTGTATGCCAAGTTTAGTAAATGCGAGTTCTGGCTCGATCGCATTTCATACCTGGGTCATATCATTACCCGTGGAGGAGTGGAAGTGGATCCTCAGAAGGTTGTGGCTATAGAGTCATGGCCGGTACCTAGCTCAGTGGCAGAGGTTCGTAGTTTTCTTGGATTGGCCGGCTATTACCGGCGGTTTGTTTCAGATTTTGCAAGGATTTCAGCGCCGATGACCCAGTTGACCCGCAAGGATGTGCCGTTTGTTTGGACAGCAGAGTGTCAGGAATTATTTGAGAAGTTGAAGCGAGGTTTGATTACGGCTCCCATCCTCACCCTTCCAGATGGGACCGGAGGATTCTCAGTTTATTGTGACACTTCAGGCAGAGGATTGGGATGTGTTTTGATGCAGCATGGGAAGGTAATTGCTTATGCGTCACGTCAACTCCGTGATCATGAGAAGAATTACCCGACCCACGACTTAGAATTGGCAGCAGTAGTGTTTGCGCTTAAGTTGTGGAGGCACTACTTGTACGGAGATAGAGTGGAGATTTTCACTGATCACAAGAGCCTGAAGTATGTTTTCACCCAGAAGGACCTTAATATGCAGCAGAGAAGATGGCTCGAACTACTGGTGGACTACGAGGTGGATTTACAGTATCATCCAGGGAAGGCCAACGTGGTAGCAGATGCACTGAGCAGGAGAGCCGGAGTCTACCTTCTAACAGCACAACCAGAGTTATTGGCAGATTTTCAGAAGATGGGAATTGAAGTGATTCTTCCTTCCAATGTGGCCTTGATGGCCAGCCTACAGATTCAGTCCACCATAGTTGAAAGGATCCGGACAGCACAGTCATCAGATTCCAAGCTTCAGCGGCTCAGAGCAGAGTGTGAGGCAGGAAGAAGGCCAGAGTTATGTATTCATGAGGATGGTACACTTCGACACGGCACGCGTCTTTGTGTACCCAGTGGAGATATCAGACAGGAAGTCATGGCAGAGGCTCACAGTTCGCAGTACTCCATTCACCCAGGCAGCACGAAGATGTACAGAGATATTCGTCAACACTTTTGGTGGAATGGCATGAAGAGGGAGATAGCCCGGTATGTCTCTCGATGTTTGGTTTGCCAACAAGTCAAAGCTGAACATCAGAGGCCCGCTGGACTTCTTCAACCTTTACCGATCCCAGAATGGAAATGGGAACACATAACCATGGATTTCGTGACTGGGTTACCCAGGTCTCCGGCAGGCAGAGATGCTATTTGGGTCATTGTGGACAGGCTTACCAAGGTGGCACACTTTCTTCCATTTAGAGTTGGACAGTCGACGGCGCAGCTAGCAGAGATGTATCTCAGGCAGATTGTCAGGCTTCATGGTGTGCCAGTCAGCATTACCTCGGACAGGGATTCAAGATTCACATCTCACTTTTGGTGCAGCTTGCAGAAGAGTTTGGGGACTCATCTTCAGTTCAGCTCAGCGTATCATCCGCAGACAGATGGGCAGTCAGAGCGTACTATACAAACTCTCGAAGATATGTTACGGTCATGTACCCTTGACTTCGGTGGTTCGTGGGAGGATCACCTGCACCTGGTGGAGTTCTCGTACAATAATAGTTTTTAGGCCAGTATCCAGATGGCACCCTTCGAGGCTCTTTACGGCAGAAAGTGTAGATCCCCGCTAGCATGGGATGATGTTGGAGAGAGGCAAATGCTCGGTCCAGATATGATTGCTCAGACAGTTGAAGTGGTCAGGAAGGTCAGAGATCATCTTCGAGTTGCTCAAGATCGCCAGCGTCATTGGGCCGATGCTCATCGGCGTCCCTTAGAATTTGCTGTCGGCGACCACGTATTCCTTAGGATCTCGCCTAACCGTGGCGTCATTCGTTTCGGCGTACGGGGAAAGCTTAGTCCTAGGTATATAGGGCCGTTCGATATTCTAGAGCGAGTAGGAGATGTGTCCTATCGTCTCGCTCTTCCGCCGTCGTTAAGTGAGGTACATGATGTATTCCATGTGTCCCAGTTACGACGGTATATTCCGGACCCGAGCCATATCCTAGATCATTCGGAATTGGTTGTTGGTACCAACCTTTCGTATGAGGAGAGGCCCGTGTCTATTTTGGACCGGAGGGAAAAGATACTCAAGAACAAGACTATTAAATTGGTCCGTGTTGCTTGGGGTCATCACTCTCTAGGTGAGTCAACGTGGGAGCGTGAGGACGACATCCGATCGCGATATCCCTATCTGTTTGACTCGTGAGGTATAATGTCTTTCTTATGCCTTACGCCTTCCCTTCCTTGCTTGCATTGCATGATTGTATGATTGAACTGCTTAGTGTAGCTTGCCTGTGATTAGTGTAGCTTGTCGTGGCAATCTCTAGCTCCTTGATTAAATTTCGAGGATGGAATTCTTTTAAGGTGGGTAGAGTTGTCACCCTCATTTCCCGTATTTCGTATTTTGCCCGTATTTTGATTTTGCGTATATTTTAAATCTTGCCTAACTGCGGTATTTCGATATTTCTCGTATTTTTCTTATTCGGCTTTTCGGGTTTTCGGTTTGGTTTAATATGACTTGGTTTGGTTTGTAGGAATGAGAGCACCTTTAGCTATCTTGCACCCTCAAGAACACCACAACAACCCCCATTAAATCCCACCAACTTTTTCTCTCTCCCCATAACTTTCATTTATTTCTTCTTCTTCTTCTTCCTCCTACCACCACCAACACCCACACCATAGGCAAGTTGCATCTTGCCATTTAATGAGGACCCATTTTTATTTGATCTTTAGTTAGACTAGAGCTCTAGGACCAATGTTAGAGCTTGGCATTTTGGGTTTTGAAGCTTGGATTTCCCTAGATCTAGACTTTGTTCATTTTCGGATTTCTTTAGATTTGATCTATTAAACTTGATTTTTGGTTGGTTTTATTGTTCCCATGTTGTAGAGGGTGAAATTTTACCCAAGTTAGAGCCTTGGAAGTCCGGATTTGGAGCTTGGATGGCCGACTTATGGTGTTCCAAAGTTTTGGAACCCATGGGTTCTCTTCTCGGCTTGAGGAGGAAGACGACCTCCAGACGCGCCTCCTTGGCCGATCGCGCCTACTTTCCTGGCCGTGCGCTGTTTAGCGCTGCGCGCCTCCTTGGCCGATCGCGCCTACTTTCCTGGCCGCGCGCTGTTTAGCGCTGCGCGCCTCCTGGCCGATCGCGCCTACCTTCCTGGCCGGGCGCTCTTTAGCGCAGCGCGCCTCTTTTGGCCGCGCGCTGTTTAGCGCTGCGCGCCTCCTTGCGGGCCACGCTGTTTAGCGCCTGGCCCGATTGCGCCTGCTCCCCTGACTAGGCGTACTTTAGCGCGTGGCCCCACCTAGGCGCACTTTGACCCCTTAAACCCTAGGCACACTCTGGTGTGCTGCCTCAACCAGGCGCACTCTGGTGTGCTGCCTCAACCAGGCGCACTCTAGTGTGCTGCCACCAGGCGCACTCTAGTGTGCTTGTTCCCTGGCACACCCTAGCTCACCTACACCCCTAGTGCCCCTAGTGCCAGCTTTATAACTTGGTTTTCTTTTGATATGATTGGAGCTTTTGGAGATTTTGATTGCTCACATGCACAACTTGACTAGGCCCAACACGTCTTGGCACGGACTTTTGGGATTTCGTTTCTTGTTATCCTTCTAACGGAATCTTGTAACTTGTGACTGAGCATGATCGACTTGTAACCTGATAACTTGGTAGTGACCCATGGGGTGCACTCTCGACTTGTAACCTGATTACTTGGTAGTGACCCATGGGGTGCACTCTCGACTTGTAACCTGATTACTTGGTAGTGACCCATGGGGTGCACTCTCGACTTGTAACCTGATAACTTGGTAGTGACCCGAAGAGGGTGCACTCTTGACTGGTAACCTGACTTGCTTGACACCGTGGGTGGTTCTTCTTGCTTGCTTGTTAAATCCACTTGTCCAGTCTTGCATCATGTCTAGGATGGGACTCCTGAGTACCACGGTCAGGAGCACCCACTAAAATGGATTAAGGATAAAAACTAGAATAACACAGTAGTCATGACGAGATTGACACAGCTACAGGCAATCCCGTTACCTGGGCGCTTCTAGGGATTTGTAGCCTGCCGTCGAGTAGGGCACATTCCCAGCGCACTGTTACGTGTTGCACCTCTAAGTCACCTAAGGGTACATGCGTCTCCTGGACGATGTACCCACCTGAATACAACCCTTAATCTTCGACCTGGGTAGCCTGGATGGTCTGCAGGGCTTGTGGCTGTGGAACAATCTCACTGCATCTTGTTAGTAATTAGGCCTGTGATAACCCTAGTTAGTTAAAGTAGTAAGCCGTAGGACCCGCTTGGCCGTGATTGATTGTATGAGTTATAACCAATCTAGTTCTGTCTTGATCCAATGCAAGGTTAATTTTTGTCTTGATTTCTTACATTATGATCTTGCTGATAAATGGTGAGAATCCCAAGTTCTGTTCAGACGAAGGGTTACAACCCCGGTCCTTGTTTGGTTTAAGGGTTGTAACCTGGCTATCTGAATGGTCCTATGGTGGCCTCA
The DNA here is from genome assembly GCA_029216955.1 of Iris pallida. Classification (NCBI taxonomy): domain Eukaryota; kingdom Viridiplantae; phylum Streptophyta; class Magnoliopsida; order Asparagales; family Iridaceae; genus Iris; species Iris pallida. Next base: position 19,360 of record JANAVB010029556.1, read on the forward strand.
TCGTATATCACCCGTCATGTTTTCCTTTAATTCCTGTCTTTCATTATGTCATATTATATTTGTGCTGATTTGCTGGTTTTGTTCTTATTTCGTGGCCCCCTTGTGGCACTTGCTCTTTCTGGGGTTTGACCCAGCTGGTTTTGTGTGGCCAGATTTCGGAGCAGCTCCCGAGGATCTACCAAGCTTCCAGCCCAATGGTGAACACTAGACGGAACCCGGGCTACGAGTGGGTTTTCCCTTTTGTTTCACCCACTTATATGTAAATTTATTCTTTTGAGGCGTTTAGCCGACGAGCACCTGTTAGCTCGATGCACATTTACTTACTGTCTGCCTACGGGCTGTAAACATGATTAACAAATCCTAGGGTTGATCATGTACGACTGAACTCTCGCTAGTCCTATCATTTTGTACGACTAGCTTCATGATCATCCAATATGTAATATTTGGGACGCCTTATATATATATATTTGATGCTCTAATATCTTGTAACTCTGTTAATTGCTTGAGATTGAGACAATAGGCTTGACCTTAAGAGACTGCTGGCTTGTAGTAAACCCTCATATCTAGACAGCCGTGACCGTATAGTTGAGATGCATTCTATTTCAATATACGTAGCTGGCTGTGTCCGCCCCCGCTCTCCAGTATTCTGGTTCTGGGGCGTGACAATTGAGGATTAAGAGAGTTAAGTGAGAAAAAGTTAAGTGAGGGAAAAATAAAACCATGCTTGGTTTGAGGGTAGAGAAGGGAGGGTTATAGAGGATTAAGTGAGAGTTTATTTCACCCTCCTTTGTCCATTTTTTTAAACCGCCAAATCGTAGGGTTAACGAGAGGGATTGGGAGTTTTGATTAAAAAGTCATAAATATCTTTTATTTGTTCTATAAAATATCATGATTTTTTCTCTACTTTTTATTGTTTTCAACATGTTGGTCCATAGCTTCCTAATTTATGAAGATATTTTGACAAGTTCTAATTAAAAAAATTAATCAAATTTAATTTTATAACATACGTAATAAGGTTATTTTGGTAACTATTATATTTTTATTAATCCTTATCTCCCTCGAAACCTCCCATCCAAGCAAGAGTTATTAAATACATCCTACTTAACTCTTTCTCCAATCCAAACAAAATTCTATGTATTAATTCTACTCCCTCTTACTTAACTTTTTCTTATTTAACCCCACTTAACTCTGCTTATTTTTTTCTCCTCGATCCAAACAGACCGTCAGTGAACAGTATGAATACATATAGCCGAACATATATTTGTCATACTCGTTAGAGTTGACAATGGATCAATTGGAGGAGGAGGTCATCTCAACACTATTAGGCCTGAGTGAAAATAATTAGGGGAGATGGGTGAGAGAAGCCAACTGCAACCACCAACTCTGTCATGATTGTCGGTCAATGTTGCCGCTCACCTGAAATTCTCTCCCTATATTTAGCAAAGTGGACTGTAAAATACATGCTTAAGTATTATCTTTTGACAAGTTAACATCAAATTTTGAATAATATATATATATAGAGAGACATACTGTAAAATAATTAAGAACTTTAGGGATAGTGTATATTGCAGGAAAACAACTCGTTAAGTTTTGGTTTCTGTCATCCACATTCCACAACAAGACTACCTTTGTTTTTTTTTTTTTCTTCTTCTGAATTTTTGTTTGGCTAAACTATAATTTGCTCAACTATTAAAATTTTTTAACTTGATATCCTAAAACTGATCGTAACAAAACTTAGGTCAACCCACTTGAGATAACCAATCATCCGTCTAATACAAATACCAAGTAGCACATATAATAATACAGTATTTTCGGTGACCGTCTCACCTCTACAAATCTCAATTTTTATAACCTCAAATGACAATATTGAATAAAAACTTGTCGAATCCTTTGTCCAAATTAAGGTTCAACCCCATCACCGAATTAACTCAAGAAGGAAGCAAAATATTACAATAAAATCACTCATGCCCATAACGATCTCCATGTATGAAGACGATGACTTCCCGTACAGAACTCCTCTTTATGCTCTCTCGAACGGCAAGCCCTAAGAACATAGTGTAAAATTTCTCTTAGTTTTTTGTGAACAAGTACTCTCGAATCTTTAGTGTGTGTTCTTCCTATGTCTTCACCCATAACGCATATAAAGATTAAGAAATCCTATTTAGGTCATAGAAAATTCTAAAATAGTCCAGCACAAATCATGGTCATCCTCACGAAACTAACAGTGCTGATTAAAACCTAAAACACGTCAGTCCGATCTGACCGAAATATGCTAGAGTTCGATTTGGACCCTGCCAAAGATTTTATTATAAAATATCCGAATTCGGACCAAACTCGGTCACAAACCGAATTCGGACTGAGTTCAGTACATGTCATCCAGACGAAGTCATCATTTTTTTATTTACATAACTTGAGAAAAACACATCCACGTACGAAAGATCCAGATCTATATATTAAATACCAAATTCAAATAAGTTCAAGTGGGTTCAAGTGGTTGTGATGAAATATTTTCTTCAAGTATTCGATTGGAACTAGTGGAAACATTATGCAGAAGTGGTGGACCGTGGTTGTAGCGTTCCTACCAAGACTAATTAAACAATGATAATTTAAAGAAATAAATACAGTAACCCTCTTTTTCTATGTTTTATGAGTATTACAGAAACAATCTATATTCCGAAAATAATTACAGTGGCCGTCCTTCTTATTTATAAATTTTATAAAGCATAGGAGTGATCAATGTTATAAATTTCTATAGAAAATATAAACTATAGAGATGGTCCGTATAATTAGTTTTAAAATACAAATAATTTATATAATAAGTGTAAAACATAAAAATAATTAATACAATTTGTCCTCATTTAAAAAGTGAAAGCTTGCTAGTTTGCAATCTCAGTTACAGTGATCCTGATATACTATACGATACACAAAGTGCGGTGGATAGTAAGAATTTAATGATGGAACTGTCTAAAGGGGTTGTAAAGCTAGCTGTGGTTTTTTTACAAGTAAACCATACTCCAATACCAAATTACAATTTAACGTATATTGATCAAAGAAAATACTTTATGTACTTCCAAAAATTTATTTCTCCATGTCCCTCCGTTACGTGACATTTTTTTATTGTCCCAAACAAATAGGAGAAGAGATTGAAAAAAGACACGAACGAATACTGTATGTGCCTCTAAAATTTTATCTCTCCATGTCCTTCCGTCACGTGGCCCTATTCTATTTGCTCGTATCTTTTTCTAACATTCCCTCCTATTTGTTTGGGTCAATAAAGAAGTGTCACGTGATGGAGGAATATTGAGAGATAAATTTTTGGAGGTACATATAGCATCTTTTGATCAACATAAGTCATAAGTATACTATTGGGACGTCACATGGTAAACCTTTAGGGTTCTTCTTGTCAGCACTATGGAGTACTGTAGCATTTGCTAGCAGCCTACAATTCTTTTTTCAGAAGTTGTAATCAGTATGGTGAACTTTTTGTAATCGCTAAATTAAAATCAAATATTCCTAACTTCCACATTTGTTGTCGTCTTGTAATTATAAACTACATAATGATAAATTAATGGGAGTGGTCAATTAAATATTTGAATAATATATATTTAAATATTTTCAATTCGTAGATATTATGTGCAAGTAAAGTAAATTTGATTTTAGTCATCGCAGATATTGTTAATTCCCTACTTAAAAGAGAGATGAGACTGTTCGCTGTTTTTTAGTGTAAAATGAAGCAATATAAAATTGGATAAAGTCTAAGAGGGATATGCATAAGAACGCTGCTATTTGGTCCGTGGACAGGCTAGTCTATCCGTCACGTAGCACTCTTCTATTGACAGGTCAACGATGTGGGTCTCATGCTAACAGAGGAGACCAATAGAAGAGTGCTATGCAGGCAGACGAGCTGGTCCACCTGCGGATAAAAAAGTATTTCTGTATGCATAAATTTGTAAATTAATTCAAGGTTGGGCACATAAAAGTTTGAGAGGAATTTTTTTTTTTGGAAGATATACGTAACGTAGGAAACTGTATATATTGTGTTCCTGCATACTATTTGGACTCAATGTCTTTAATTTTTATACATACATACATCTACATCTTTTCTGCGGTAGACCGTATGCCTAGCCAAAAAGAATATATTTTTTTTAGCTGACTATAAGAACCAGCTGAGTTAAGTACTGGCAGAGATAATTTAAAAGCACAAAATATATCCGATGCAACCTTCCGAAGCTCATGTTGCAATCGGGCCGGTCCGGGCCAGCCCACGGGTCGAAGTCGGCGGGCCAGACCGGGCTCGGGCCGGTCCAGGACCGGCCCTTAGCAAAAAACGGTCCGGGCCTGGCCCGGCCCGGTTCACAGAAAGCCGGCCCTGCCCGACCCACTGGACCGGACCAAGGGGTAGCCGGTCCGGGCTGAACCGGTCCACGGGCCGGGCCGGGCCTTGGTCGGTTCGGGCCGGTTGAACCGGACCGGCCCGGTTTGACTGGTTTATTATTTTTTTTCCTTTTTTTTGACAGTTTTTTGTAATTTAATTTTGAAAATTTGTAATTTAATTTTGATTTTGAAAAATGTTTAATAAAAAATAGGCGGAGTAAAAAATGTTTAATTTTGAAAAAATGTTGAAAAATGAAAAATGTTTAATTTTTATTCATAAAAAATTTGTAATTTAATTTTGAAAAAAAAATGGTAAAAGTAAAAAAAAAAAACATTTCTCCCTCTTCCTTTATCCGGGCTTGGGACCAGCAAATGCTTGCTTGGCATAGGCGGAGTTAAAAAATGTTTTTAAAAAAAAAAATAAAAAATAGTTTTGAAAGTATAAGTTAAAATTTGAAAAATATAAGTTAAAATTTAAAAGTATAAGTTAAAATTGAAATATTTTAAGTATAAATGTATAAGTTTAAATGTACATATATAATACCTTGCACCGTAGCCTCATTGTTGTTCGTCTTCATGCAATGAAAGTGATTCCAAATCCAGCTCGTGGACATCATGATCTTCTTCATCTTTCTGGTTTTGGGTTCTTCTATCGGCTTTCATCCAATCTTGTACGCACACTAGTGCTTCCAAGATATCGGACTTCAAGCGGCTCCTCCTATCGCTCAACATCCTTGAACTTGCACTAAAACAGGACTCCGATGCTACCTTGGACACCGGAACCATCAGTAGATCACGTGCTATGTTAGAAAGAACAGAAAATCTCTTGTCGTGTCTCTTCCACCATTCTAAAACGGCGAAGCGATCTGGAGTTCCATCTTCGTCTTGATAAGAATTAAGGTAAAGAGACAACTCTTGAGTAGGTTGGGAAGATTGCTTTTGTTTCTTCCTTTGTAGTATGCGACCGGCTGCTGATAGCTTAGACGCCAAGCCGGAGCTACTACTAGCCCCCCCTGAGTTGGTCGGGTCGACGTTGCTCCTTCTTCGTACAGTATAACTAACCTGTCCAACGCAACTTTAACTTCTATTTTTATGTCAGTAACATCTATACCCATATATTCTCCATATCCATCTAATAAAACCTCTACGCCATCCAATTTGATTGTAGGATCAAATATGGAAGCCAAACAATATAAAAGAGGTACTTCACCCCAATATTTTTTGAATTTGGCTTCCATATTTCTCACCGTATATTCAAAATTTGGATGATCTCTATATTTAGAAAATAAATAAGACATGTTACAAAGTTCACGTAAAGCTAAGCAAGATGTGGGATAATAAACACCAGAAAGAGTACATGTAGCATTGTAAAAAACTTCTAAAAATTCACAAACACTTTCAGCTGCTACCCAATCATCAGTAGTAACTTGATAGTCAAAGCTGACATCCGAATTACAATAATATGTAATAGCATTCTTAAAAGGAATTGCAGATTTCAACATCAAGTAGGTGGAGTTCCACCTATTTGGTATATCCTTCACAAATCTTCTAAAAGTAATACCAAAATGTGCCCACGTGCATGCAAAACTTTGTTGTCTACTTGGAGACGAGTTTAGGTGGAGCAAACATTGTCGCAGAGTGTCTAAATGGGGATCAAAAAATTTTAAACATTCTTTAACAACTAAGTTAATTACTTCGGGCCGGGCCACTGCTGTATTTAAAAAAAAAAAAAAAAAATTTGGCCGGGCCGGGCTCGGGCTGGGGGGGGGGAGGCCCGACCCGACCCGTTCGGGGGTGGGGGGCCGGGCCGGTTCGGGCCAGAGGCGGGCCGGGCCGAGCCTGGGTCGAGCTCCGGGCTAACCGGCCCAAGTATCAACATGATCCGAAGCGCCCGACGCACACGTACACAACTACTAATATCATGCATGCATGCGGGGCTATAATAGAAGAAGAAAGAGAGACCAAGTTTGGTAACGTTAGGCTCGTTAGCTCATCTCCTCCCCTAATTTTCCCACCTCTCCCAACACCCTTCCTCTCCTAGTTCTCCTTCACCTTCTCCTCACTCCACTCTCCATTTCCAATAGTTCTATTATGCACTCATCCAATTAAAACCTCGCTCTGCTCTCGCTCCCAGACATGTCCCGCCCCCGCTACCGCCTCGACGCGGTCTCCCTCTCCTCCTCCGTCCTCCACGACGTCTCCTGCTCCGCCCACCCCGCCGAGCTCCTCGCCATCGTCGGCCCCAGCGGAGCCGGCAAGACCTCCCTCCTCTCCCTCCTCGCCGCCGTGTCCCCCACGGGGCCCACCTCTGGACGCCTGCTGCTCAACGGCGCCCCCCTCTGCCCTCCCAAGTTCCGCCGCCTGTCGGGACACGTCACCCAGGAGGATGCCCTCTTCCCCCTCCTCACGGTGCGGGAGTCCCTCTCCTTCTCCGCCCGCCTCCGCCTCCCCCTCTCGCGGGGAGAGTCCGACTCGCGCGTCCGGACGCTCCTCGCCGACCTCTCGTTGGAACAAGTAGCTGACTCTAGGATCGGAGCTCTGTCGGGAGGGGAACGCCGACGCGTCTCCATCGGCTCCGACCTCGTCCACGACCCACAGGTACATATATATATACATACAGACGCAACCAAAACCATCTATTTGTGGGCTCTTGTGAGAGACCAGGTTTTTCTGGGCTGAATAGACTCCGTTTAACTTCCCAAGCATACTCATTAATTTATATATTTCTACAAATGAAACATTTTACGCCAAAAAGTACTTCCAATATGAAGTTTATACTTTGTACCAATGTTTTAAAAACCGGACCGGTGGTTGACCCGGCCAAGGCACTGGGTTGGGTCAAATTGGTCCAACCAGTTGATTCAACCAGTGGTTCAACCACCGGGTTAACTTAAGTGGTCCAAATTAATCCTTTATGGCCATTATTTTTTTACAAAATACTAACTTTCAAACAAAACCGGGTCAATACTGAACCGGACCGGAAAATTGACCGGTTCACGGGTGAACCGGTTGAACCGGCCGGTCCGGTCCGGTTTTTAAAACATTGCTTTGTACACACTCTCGTATTATATCAATATTAAAATTAATGTAGCTACACTTCAGGTATGGAACAAACCTCGTGAGCTATGTTGTGTGACACAGATAGGCCACGAAATAGTTGTTGGAAATAACCTAAAAATTGATTGAATAATTTGAATGGTTGTGTTAATTGGAAAAGGGTGTTTTTATTTTTTATTGGTTGTATTTATTGGAAATGATGTCCCTTCCAAAAAGTGTGTCTATTCACACTGTCTTTTTGTCATTTATAAAAGAGAAATTTTAAGTTACACCATATTTTATTTATTTAAATATAAGGTGCACTTCATCCAATTATCATAAAATAAGAAGAAATCTATCTTTTGACGGAAATTCTCTCACTAGCGATCAGCTCCTTTGATCAAATTTTTTTTGACCACAATACCACATCCATTGTCTTCTTCCCCGTGTGCTACCCCGTTGTCCCCCTTCCCGCCACGCATGCCCCCCACCTTGCTCTCCCGTTGCCCCCCTTCCGCAACACGTGCCCCCCACCTTGCTCCCCCGTTGCCCCTCCCGCCGCACGCGCCCCCCCACCTAGCTCCCTCGTCGCGCCCTTGCTGCCGCCCTTCTTGTCGCTGCCCCCCTACCAAGTCGCACGTGCGCCCCGACGTGCATGCCGTCCCCTTGCCACGTACCTCCGCCGATTGCCCCCTCCTGGCCGCGCTCTCTACCGTCGGCACCCGCTACTGTTGCTCTCATCGTCGTACCCGCTGTAGTGCTGCCAATGCCGAAGAAAAGAGGGGTTATCGAACAAAGAGGGGGAGGGGAGAGAGAGAATGGTGGGGCTTCGGCTGCTCGCGACGGTGGGGGGAGCGAAGGTACGCGGCGGGGAGGGGTGTAGCAAGGAGGGGGCGCCGAGAAGAAGACAGAAGTATTTTGATTAAAAAAATTGGTCAAATGAGTTGACTATTAATAGGAGCCTATTTTCATCAAAAGTGAAGAATTTCTTGTATTATGGTAATTGAGTGGGATGCACCTTGAATTTTGATAAATAAAATGAGGTGCAACTCAAAAATTTTATTATAAGAGGAGATTCATGTTAATGTTTGGAGAACTCATTCACTCATTTAAGCAGTCAGTCCAAGAGAGAGACTATTCATTATTTCGTCCAATTTATGCGGCGTGAAATGATGCTACAGGAAGAGTTTTGTTGTATCCTGAGAGAAAGTCGTTATTAAATCATAAGCATCCGTACGGAACGAATATTGTCGTAAGGACATTGAACCATGTCCAAGTTTTAGTCTCAATTACATTATTTATTTATAGATTTTATTCTTATTTTTCTGTCTCTAAAGTAAAGAGTTGGAATTTTGATACTTAATGGGGGTGGATCTCTTGTCACTGAATCTGAATATTTTTCCATGTAGATACTCCTACTTGATGAACCCACCTCCGGTCTGGACTCCGCCTCAGCCCTCCACATCATCTCCATGCTCAAATCCATGGCCGTCAACCACGGCAAGACCGTCATTCTCACCATCCACCAGCCCGGGTTCCGCATCCTCGAACTCGTCGACCGCCTCCTCCTCATCTCCGCGGGTTCCGTCAAGCACTTCGGCCCGCTGAGCCTCCTCGAGAAGCGGCTCTCCGACTCCGGCCTCTCCGTCCCCCCGCACGTCAACGTGCTCGAGTTCGCCATGGACAAAATCAACACTCTCACCACAGTGGTCACCACCACCGCCGCCGCCACAGAAGAACATCAAGAAGTAGCCGTTACCAAATCCTGCAGCAGTGGAGATAAAGAAAGGACCGTCAGCTACTACGCAAACTCCCGTTCCGGCGAGGTCCTCATCCTCACCAGCCGCTTCTTCAAGAACGTCCTCCGCACGCAGCAGCTCTCCACCGCCAGGATGCTGCAGTGCCTCCTGGCGGGCGTCGCGCTCGGGACCATCTTCATGGACGTCGACAACCTCCAGGCCCGGGTCGGCTTCTTCGCCTTCACCCTCACCTTCCTCCTCTCCTCCACCACCGAGGGCCTCCCGGTCTTCCTCCAGGAGCGCACGATCCTCACCCGGGAGACCTCCCGGGGGCGTACCGTCTCCTCCTACGTGCTCTCCAACGCCCTCGTATTCCTCCCGTTCCTCCTGCTGGCGTCCCTCCTCTACGCCGCCCCCGTCTACTGGCTCGTCGGGCTGAGGCCCGAGCTCGGCGGCTTCCTGTACTTCTCCCTGGTGGTCTGGATGGTGATGGCGATGGCCAACTCGTTCGTAGCGTGCTTCAGCGCCCTCGTCCCCAACTTCATCATGGGCAACTCGCTCATCGCCGGGTTCATGGGGTCCTTCTTCTGTTCTCCGGCTACTTCATATCGAAGCGGAACATCCCCAAGTACTGGATATTCATGCACTACATGAGCCTGTTCAAGTACCCGTTCGAAGGGTTCCTCGTGAACGAGTACGGGTGCGGGAGGGGGAGGAGGCGCTGCGCGGACAGGGAGGTGGGAGGGGTGTGCGCCATGGACGGGGAGATGTTCTTGAGGCAGCAGGGGCTGGTCGAGTCCCAGAAGTGGACCAACCTGGGGGTGATGGGGTTCATCTGTGGGTACAGGCTGCTGTGCTTCTTCATTCTCTGGGTGAGGTGCTGCAGGTTGAGAAGATAGACTAAAGCTAGCTGCTGAATCATTTGGTTGATTTCTCTCTTTTCTTTTCTTTTCTTGATTTCGTTTCTAATTGTGAACAAGAAATATTTTTTATACGTGTTTACTATGGAAAAACATTCATTACGAGTATACTATTTGTCTCACAGAGAAATTGGACGACATCATTTTCATTATGTGGTATCTGACATCACAGATAACATATCAGCTGACATATCAGCTGATTTGACAAATATGACAAATGATCCTTCCACTTCCGCTTCCACTTACATGCATGCAGACGACTTTTTCATTTCCGTACAAATATGACTCTTTCTTTCACTTCCAAATGCAGATGACTCTTTCACTTCCCAAAAGTTTTGAGTTTGGACCGACACTGCCACCTGAAATGTTGGAGCTCTATAGTCTGTTTCTTCACGTGATCTTGAAAAAAAATGGATTTGAGTATCGGTGTGCTTGCCTCCCATGATATACTGAATTCTTTGCAAGTTGGATGGCTGATTTATTGTCCACAAATATCACAGTCAGCCCTTCTTGTGGATGATCCAGCTCCCTCAAAATATTTTACAACCAAATAGCTTCACTACTAGAAACAATCCATTATACGTCAACCTTAAAATGCCTTTAATAATAAAATTGTTGCCACATAAACACAAATACGACAACAATTCAAAGTTGTCGTAGCGTGTCGTAAAAGGTTGCGTTTGTTGGGAACGAAATGCGAAAACCGTTCCCCCAAACCAGAAAGTTGTCACTCACGTTTCCCGTTATACGTATTTTCGTATACGTATACGAGATCCCTGACGTTTGTCAGGTGACCCGTAGTTGGACTTGACTTGTTTGCCTAGTCTAGGTTGGTTTTGACTTGGTTTGGTCTTGGTTTAGCTTGGTTTGATTTATTTTGGCTTGGCTTGGTTTGATTTGGGCTTTCGGTTCATTATGAGAGAACCCTCCCCCTTTATAAACCTACCAACCCTTTCTCTCTCTTCATTACTTTCTTACTTTTTCATTTACTCCTCCTTCTTCTCATAACTCTCTCCACCTACCAAGAGCTTAGGCAATGCACCTTGCTTCCACATGAGAACCCATTTTTATGGTTCATTTATCTTCCTCTTGTGATTCTAAGATAGTTTAGAACTTGACATTTTGCATTTTAAAGTTTTATTTTTTGTAGATCTAGAAATTTGTCATTCTCGAATGTTTGGTGGTTTTGATCTATCAAACTTCCTTATTTTCAAGTTTTGTTCGTTCCAGGTTGTTGAGATTTGTGTTATACCCCATTTTGATCTATGGAAGTCCTATTTTTGGCTTAGATTGAAGGTTTCATAGAATTTGGAGTTCTGGAGGTTCCTTACGCCCACGTTTATTCGTGCCAGCGTAGTTTCAAACTCTACGCCCACGTTTATTCGTGTTAGCGTAGTATCAAACTCTACGTCCACGTTTATTCGTGTCAGCGTAATTCTGGATTACGCAAGTCAAGACTGTTTTACGCGTAAAAAAATCTACCCTGCCTTGGCGTAAAACAAGTTTCACGCGTAAACTTTACTCATTTACGCGTACTTCCTTTACGCGTACTTCCTTGCATATTCCTTTGGCGTACTTCCTTGGCGTACTCCTTTACGCGTACTTCCTTTATGCATACTTTCCTTGGCGTACTCCTCTGGCTTGGCGTACTCCCCTTGGCGTACTTCCTGCCCGGAGGCTTCTTAGCACCAGCGTATCTTATCCCCTTGCCTGGCGCAGTATGGCCCTGGCATCCATTGCCCTAGATTCACCTTTATTGGGCGCATGGCACCCTTATTATATCCATACGCCTTTTTGACATGAACTCGATATAATCATGATATGTTAATATTGTAATGATAATCTGTACACGGCATGATTTTGTGACAAACTCATGATAGTGTCCATCGTGGCGCGCTCCTAACAAGTAATAAGTACAAGTAACATGACATGATGGTGACCCGCTGTGGTACAGCCCTGACAAGTAATCCTGATATGAACTCATGAACACCGTTGCGACGGTTATCTTGACCTGCTAAGTAATCTTGACATGTAACCTTGAACGATGTTGGGACGGCTAACTTGACATGCTAAGAACATTCTCGTCTTGACACCGTGGGCGACTGCTTTGGACCTTGTTTAAAAGCTACCAGTCTAGTCTTGTCTTGCATCATGTCTAGGATATGGATCCCTGGTTACCACGGTCAGGATTCATGCTGAATATGACTAGGTTAATGACTAGATTATCAAGTAGCTCATATGAGAGAGATATTTTCGGTTACAGATTCCGTTATCCGCCACACCTGATGGACTTGGAGCCTGCCGTCGAGTAGGGCACATTTCCATGCACACTGTTATGTGGGGACTTCTTGAATAATAATATGCACATTGTCATGTGTTGCACCCTTAAGTCACCTAATAGGGTATATTTGTCTCCTGGGCGATGTACCTACTATTATATGAACAAGGGATACATTTGTCTCCTGGGCGATGTATCCACTACCAACTCTTACATGAACTTCGCTGGATAACCTGGATAGCTGCAGGGCTTCTGACTGCTGGAACATCTCATTGCATCTTGCTAGTAACTAGGCTTGTGATAACTCTAGTTAGTTAAAGTATGAAGCCGTACTCTTTGCTTGGCCGAATGTTGAATGAGTCTAGTCTTGTCTAATCTTGTCTAGACACTGCCAGTACATGGTTACTTCTGGATATTTCTTAGTTTATGCTTTACTTGTCGATAATTGGTAAGAGACTAAGTTCTGTTCAGGTGAAGGATTACAACCCCGGTCCTTGTTTGGTTTACGGGTTGTAACTTGGTTACCAAATAGTTTTTTAAGTTATCTTATCGTTTATCACCCTACTTTCATATTTCCATTTTTTTGTTATTATTATGCTTTGTGTTCTAACTTGCTGGTTTTAGTTCTTAAGTGAAGCCTCTCTTATGGCACTTGCTCTTTCTGGGGTCTGACCCAGCTGGTTTTGTATGGCCAGATTTCGAGCAGCACCCGAGGATCTACCTGTCTTCCAGCCAGATGGTGACCACTAGAAGAAACCACAACGAGTGGTTTTATTTTGCTCTCCCGCTCTATTGTAAATTATTCTTTTGAGACGTTTAGCCGTCGAGCAAGTGTTAGCTCGTGTTGAATACTTATGTTTCTTGTCTGCCTAAGGGCTGTAACATGATTAACAAATCCTAGGGTTGATCATGTATAACTTGAACTCTTACTAGTCCTCACATTTTGTACGACTAGCTTCATGATCATCTGTATATGAAATGTATGGGACGTCTTACAATTGAGTATCTGATGGTCTAACATCTTATAACTATTATTGCTTACTTAAGATTGAGACACTAGGCTTGTTCTTGACCATAAGAGACTGATGGCTTGTAGATAAACCCTCATACATCTAGACAGCTGTGACCGTATATGGAGGTGGATCACACTTCTATATACGTAGCTGGTTGTGTCCGCTCTCTCTTTCCAGTATTCTAGTTCTTGGACGTGACACGGTTTAAGTGGTGGCCCATGCAGGTCTTGTTAATCAAGATGTGTGAGGGTTTTACCGAATAGATGTCTCAATCAACACTCGCCTTTCATCTCTACTCGTGTCCTCTAATCTTCCTGAAATCTTGACCTGATCACATGCTATTATCCTCGATCTATCTTGGTCCTTCCTTATTGTTCCCTATGTCATTTTTTTAGTGGCATTGTTCCTGGTCCTGCCGATCAGTCCGACGGAGCTCAACCAGCACCTCAGTAGCAACCTGGGGATCAAGACCAACACTCAGAAGCAGCCTTCCGAGTCATGCCTTCCGGAGATCATGAGCCGCCAGTTCAGCCGGTTCAGCCGATCCAGCCTGCAGAGCCTGATAATGGAACCTTGGTAGGACTTATCCGAGAATTACTTGCATCACAGGATCTGTAAACCCCCTAAATTTTACTACATTTTTTTAATATTTTTTTGTATTTATTTTGTACTTCGTATCTGCACGTCGCAAACGAGTTCGCATTTTTTTGTATTTGCGTAGCATGCGAGATTTGCGTTTCGTATTTGCTCGACGAGTGCGAATATGTGTCGAGGTACATATTTTAGAAAAAATATTTCTATTATAAATTTTATTTTTAGGAAAGTAAATGTTCAAATAAATATGATAAATATTTTTATAAAAGAGTTATTTTTATTCGTCATTTAAAATGAGTAGTGATTTGAAAATTTTGGTTTATATGAAATATATTCCAACTATTTTGCGAAATTTGGAATTAGTTATTAACATATTTTTGTTATTTATAAAATCTATCTTATGATTTAATATTTAAGTAATATTCTTGATTTTCAAAATTAATTAAAGCTATATTTTAATATTTATGAAAAATATTTAAATTTTTGTTTTATTTAATATTTGAATTATTTTGATAATTTAAATTGGAAAAGATTTTATTTTAAATTAAAGGAAGTTATCTAGATTGATTTAATTTTGATTGCTTAAATTCTAAATCGATTTAAATAAAAAGATGGAATTAACCATTGGTGTTTAAACCATTGCAAGTCCTTATCCAACTGGAAATTTTTACCTCCTATATAAGGAGAGGTACTCATCCATAAATTCTGCCATCCACAAATGTGCATCGTGTCGGTGCCCCTTCCCCATCCACTATATCTTTTACCCTTACAAATACAATATTTCTCCAGAGTCCGACAATCCCAGACTCGACACCCACTCCGTGTCATGCAGGACACCACCATGCCATCCCTGTCGTGTCGGACAACCCGACGCGATGACACCCTAACCTAACTACAGTAAATCAGCACCTCGACCCTGGTCCCGCTGTCAGACACTGCCATCACCAACTTTGCCCCACACTACGTCTCCACCGCCGGCCACCGGGGAACCACCACGACCATCGAGCCCCCCAAAAATCCTTTACCACCACCTGCGCTTGTGCGGCCAACACACCGCCCCTACACCACCGATCGCCCCTGGCTCCGTCCATCTCCCGACCTAGAACCCCTCTCGTCGTCTTCACCACCACCACTCAAAGGAAAAAAAAGGGGAACCTAACCAAGTCGTTCGTTCTCCGCCGCGTCCGGGGCAGTCATCGCGCATGCAGCCCCGGAGCCAGCTCGTATCCCCATCCGCTGCGACGGCGGCCATCTTCCCGGACCCCGCCGGAGTGCCAACCTTATTGAAGTCACGTCTGCCGCCCCCAGGCGCCGGAGCAGCCCGTGCGCCATCTCTCTGGCCGAGCGCCGCTCCGACCCGAGAGTGCAGAGCCGTCCGCCGCCGACGAGCTCGCCGCCTTCACGAGCCTCACGGTCGCCATCGTCGAGAGCTCCAACCGCCGTCCTCGCTCAGTCGCGCCCGATCCTCCGCGCCCTGCCGCGCACGGTGCAGCGCCTTCGCGGCGCCAGCCGACCCTGGTCTCCGGTTTCGCCAATTTTCCCGCCGACCGCCGGTGAGCTTCGCCGCTCTTCATCCTCTTCGATTTCCCTTTCCTTTTGGTTAAGTTACCCATTTCTTCTCTTCAGAGAAGAGAGTTTGTGGTAGTTTTTTTATTTGTTTTATTTATTTATTATATCTTAGTATATACTGCTGACTTGGAAAAGAAACCAGCACACTTACATATAAATAATCATTATACATTAAATATTTTGTTAAAATATTTATAATTCTAAACCTATAATTTAAATAAATTTATATAATATATTATTAGTATATAAATGTTATAATTGTTTATTGGCAAAAATTATTATTTTATGACCTTAGATTAAAGGACAGTATACACCTTTAAATTTTTGAGTAAATAAAAATATTTTACTATGTGTTTTTATAATTATTATTTTAGATAGATTTTGTATTTATTATTATTATTATTATTATATTATTATTATTATTATTATTATTATTAATTGAACTAAGACTTAAAATATTTACTAGTCTATAACTCAAAATGGATATAAAACCCTAGACAGATTTCATAGATTATTAATATGATATAGAACAATTTTTCCCCGTAAGAATATAGTTTTTAAGATATTTATCTAAATTGTTTTACTATAAAATATAGTTTCTTTATCGATGGATTTCAGTAAAATTAGTTTTCAGCCTAAAATTTTCGATTTTAAAGTATTTTCTCTCCAAAACTATTTTAACTGCCAAAATATATTCTAGATAAATAATTCACTACAAAAAAGTGTCTTTTTGGGATGACACTATAAGGAACACTAGTCTAAAAAGTCCTAAAAGTATAGTCTAGAGACGACTATATTTTTAGTAACAAAAAGTTATATTTTTTTGGGACAGATTGTGAAAATGGATCACAATTTGGGACTAATGAAAATTTTGTTCCAAATAATATACATTACCGTCCCAAATAGATCGGCGGGAATGTCACACATTTGACGGCTAATTGCCAAATTTTATGGGGGAAACTTTAACTCCACATGTTTCCATCTCAACCGTTCGATCGGATGGATTAATCCAGACCATCCATCCCAAAATATTCAGAACTTAGTCAATGAAAACACACTTCTCAATACCAAAGTAACCTAAAAATCTCACTCTATCTCTCTCTTTCCGATCAAAAAACTGGGTGATGTTGCTCTCTCTCTCTTTCTCCGACTTAGGTGCTCCAGTACTGCTGCTCTTTCTCTCTCCGACCATTATTCCGACCTAGGTGCTCCAGTGCTACTGCTCTCTCTCTCTCTCTCTACGACCACTGCTCTCTCTCTGTCCGACCTTTCAACCCTAGGTGCTCCATTGTTGCTGCTTGGTATATTTTTTCCAATCTTTAGAATTTTTTACCAAAAATTTTTAGTCTTTGCCCTAATTTTTGGATGCATGTTATTTTGTTCTAGATTATTTGCTTAAAATTTGAGTGTTTTACACTATTTACATGCATTCATGTAGGAATTACTATAATTATTCGTAAAAAATTGGTTTTTTGTGAAAAATTGGAACACATTTGCATGGACAGGAACATGAGTTTGAACCTGGCTATGTTCTTTGCAGATTTTAATTTGTCAAATTATTGTGATTATGCGTTCATGTAGGAATTACTGTGATTATTTGTGAAAAATTGGATTTAATCACAGAAATTACTGTGATTATTTGTAGGAATTACTGTGATTACTGTGATCACAGTGAGGTCACTTGCAGTGGTAAAGAAAAGTATTGCGTATCTTATGATTTCCTTGCTTAGTTGATGATGCTTGTGCTTTTATATATGTTGAGGATGTGTTGATAAAGGTTGAGTACATGCCCGAGTTGATGAAAGTTGATTGGTTGTATGTAGCGGTAACAAATTGATAGGTTAAAGTCGCACATAAAGTTCCTCATACTTTACCAAAATTCTAGAGCTATGGTGAAGGTCAGCTAAATGTTTATGTTATTCGAACACTTCTTGCACGTCAAATGTCAATTTCATGGACCCAAGGATTTATACATGGGTATAATTTATTTGGATTTTGGATACTTTATCATTGTTATTGTACCAAAACTCTAGACCATAATAAGGATGACTGATTATAAATTTATATTGTTCTAATAATTAGGATTTTCTTTAATTGATTTTAGTTATACGTGTTTTATGATTAGGGATTAAAACATAAACAATAATGGCATTCTTGTTATCAGACAGCAATTAATAATAACAAATTGGGAGCAAGAATAAAGAGTAATTAAAGAAAGACCGTGAGATGATAGAAGTTTAACTGAAGTCCTAAGTTTGGTTCTTGTAATACTTCTAGGTCCAGAAGTACCTGGTCAAAGCAAAACAGTTTTTTAGACCCCTCTTGTATGGGGAAAACATGGTGAATTGCTAAGATATCAAAGAGCAAAATCATGTGATACTCCCATGATTTAGTCTCAAGTTGATAGAGTTCACTTGAAAAAGCCATAACTGAGCAATTCAAGCAGCAGATCGTGTGATACTAACATTTGGTAACAATGGTGAGTTGTTGTTTATGAACCTCTAAAGCCTGAGGATAGAAATTTTATTCCGGTGTGGTCGTTTGGCATGCTGAGGCTGCATCAAAATATTTACTTGGATCTGCTCTGCTCTTCTCTACAACTAACAATACTTTTCCCAAACTCTAAACCAAATATTATTTTAATTACTTCGATCGACTGAGACTTATAGTTTCTATTTATATATATATATATATATATATATATATATATATATATATATATATATATATATATATGTCCAGATAATGGACAAATGTTTTCATTGTTTTACGGTCTTTGGGAGTACGCCTTCACCAAAACTGAGTTCCGCATTCTAATTATTGGCATCGACAAAGCTGAAAAACTGTAACCTACCTACTTTCTCCAACTATTCTTTTCTTCCTAAATAAATATTTACATGGTTCCTGATCATATGTAAATTATTACTGTAAATTACAATCCACAAGCATTCATTCCAGTCTTCCTTACTATTGATGCTCTTTGGTAGAGAACACTGAACACTACGATCATCATATTATCGGTGATTAACATCACATTATTAATTTCTTAGATAGGTTTCTACTTTCTATCATAGCAACTTTAGTATGGCACCGATTTGAATTGGATGAGTATATTAGAACTTTGTGCGTTTACCAAGGGAGGGAGTAATTAGTTCATGGTACATTATTACGTGGATATCGTCGAAGATTTCAAATCTAATTCCGAATTTGATCCAGTACTAAGCGATGATGTATGTTCTCCCATTTAACAAACATACTTGAGTTCAGGGATCCATATTGCTATCATGCTACGTAGTGAATATAATACACATCAGGTCTATCGATCATTAATGTCTGATCAACTTATATCCCCAGTGCAACTTTAGTATTAAAGATGTAGCAGTAGCACTAAATCCATATCCAATGACCCAAGTAGTTTCTACTCTCTTTTTTCCATTATTTAAGTCACTTACTAGTTACTTCAGCTAGTCTAAATTATACCTTCTTCTTTTTTTGTATTTTAGGCTAATTGATAATCATTTTAATAAAACAATTTTCGGGACATAGCATTTCAGTTACTTCCTATTGGGGTTGGGAAGGGAGGTGGTTGTTCCCTCATGGATTTTCTTTTCTTAGCATGATATATTGAGACGGCTGTTAGGCTTACAACTTGATGACTTCCAAAGAATAGTTGATATTTCTTGCATGTTAATTATCATTGGAATAAATAAATTTAAAAAACATTGAAGTCGTATGATAGCTTGTAGGTAGTTATGATATCCGTTCTTATTTTGTTAATGTTACAGAGGACATGGCCCTCAATAGAGTTGAATGGAAAAAGTACTCAAACAGCTTACCCGAGAATCTTGTGATAAGTTTTGTTGATATGATACTCTTTCTTCTTTTGAAGAAAATGGTAGCTCGGATATTATTAACTGATGTAGCACTCAAAATTCTATAGAAGAAGTTCCTTTTTTTAGTCCTGCATTATCTTTAATCCTTTTATTGTCAAAGTCTGTGTTGAGGATCCCAACTTCATGCGACCCATCTTATGTATGATTACTTTTAAATAGGAAAGGTGCAATACGACAAAAGGGAAAAGGTGGAGAAAATAATGTATTGTGTAAGTCTGCCTTGTTATCCCAAAATTTTTAAGACTGTTACTTTGTTCTTATACTATGATAATACTTTTGTATGATAGGTGATGCGAAGGGCCGGGTTCAACTTCCCAGCTGCTCTTTCACTAATGCATTATGTACTGCTTGGCTTCTGATGGCCATCTTTAGTATACTTCTACTGCTTCCCCCTCATCGCCTTCTAAATCTACTCCATACTCTTCTTTGTTTGCCTTGGGTGTTGTTATGGCGTTCTCCACATGACTTGCTAACATCAGCTTATAGCATGATAGGTGAGTTATGGCCAAAAAAACTAGTGCATGTATTATGGCTATCTTTGTTTCTTTTATCTATATTGTGTGTTGTCATTGCAGTCTTGGGTTTTATCATGTGGTAAAGAAAGCTCATACTCAGGATATTTTAGGTAAATTCTTTCTTGTTATTATTATTCCCCCCCCCCCCTATTTTCCCCCCTCCCCCCCCCCCCCCCCCCACCCCCCCCCCCCAAAAAAAAGGGGTTAAATTCTTTCTTGTTATTATTATTCCCCAATTTCTAAGTTGTTTGGTTCTATGTGAAACTCGGGATATTTTAGGTAATAGAATAGTGCTAGCCGTCACTGCTAGGACCTTAAAAATCATTCCTTTACCTTTAGCACTATTCTATTTACCACTAGTCATTGATCAATGTGCAAGTCTAATTAAGAAGCATATTATGAGATGCATTAAAACATGTTGCCACTTGCTAATTGCATGACCAGAAAGGTAGGCCTACTGCCTACCAACTAGCATTGTAGGTTTTATAGT
>JANAVB010029557.1:0-22058 GCA_029216955.1 Iris pallida
GCGTTTGACGCACAAGGACGTAGAGTTTGTTTGGTCAGCTAGCTGTCAGGCATCGTTTGAAGAATTAAAGAAGAGATTGATCTCAGCCCCGATCTTGACGCTTCCAGTAGGAGCGGAAGCCTTTACAGTATATTGTGACGCATCAGGGAAGGGTCTTGGATGTGTATTGATGCAGCATAGAAAGGTGATAGCATATGCGTCTCGGCAGCTTCGAGACCATGAGAAAATTACCCGACTCACGATTTGGAGTTAGCAGCTGTGGTGTTTTCACTCAAGTTGTGGAGGCACTACTTATACGGGGATCGGGTAGAGATCTATACTGATCATAAGAGTTTGAAATACGTATTCACGCAGCGAGATTTGAACATGAGGCAAAGAAGATGGTTAGAACTGCGAAGGATTTTGATTTAGATCTTCAGTATCATCCAGGCAAGGCGAATATAGTTGCAGATACACTGAGTAGGAGAGACAGTGCCTTTATTTGACCTCGCAGAAGCATATTCTAGAAGACCTTCAGAGTATGGGAATCGAAGTAGTTTTGCCAAGGGATATAGGAAGAATGACCAGTATGCAGATTCAGTCAACCTTAGTAGAGAGGATAAGGGCGGCACAAACAGGAGATCTATAGATTCAGAAGTTGCGATCGGAGTGTGAATCAGGCCGTAGGAAGGAGTTAGTGATTCATGAAGATGGTATGCTCAGGTTTGGAAACAGACTCTGCGTATCGAGTGGAGACCTTCGGCAAGAAGTTATTTCCGAAGCTCATAGTTCTATTTACTCCATTCATCCAGGAGAAACGAAGATGTATCGAGATATCAGGCAGTTCTTTTGGTAGAATGGCATAAAAAGAGAGATAGCGAGATTTATATCCAAGTGTCTGGTATGTCAGCAGGTGAGAGTCGAGCAGCAGAGACCAGCAGGATTGCTACAGCCGCTTCCTATCCCAGAATGGAAATGGGAGCACATCACGATGGATTTTGTGACCGGTTTACCTAGATCCCGGCTGGCAAGAATACAGTCTGGGTAATAGTAGATCGACTCACGAAGGTCGCTCATTTCCTTTTCTTTCGAGTTGGACAGACTACTGAGCAGCTAGCAGAAATGTACATGAAGCATATAGTAAGGCAGCATGATGTTCCAGTTAGTATAGTATCAGATCGGGATACGCGGTTTACTTCCCATTTTTGGCAAAGCTTACACCAAAGTTTGGGAACCAAGTTAAGATTCAGTACTGCTTATCATCCACAAACTGACGGACAATCAGAAAGAACCATTCAGACATTAGAAGATATGCTACGGGCATGTACCTTGGATTTTGGCGGATCTTGGAAGGATCACCTTCATCTAGTAGAGTTCTCCTATAACAATAGCTATCAGGCTAGCATTCAGATGGCCCCGTTTGAAGCATTGTACGGAAGGAAGTGCAGGTCCCCTTTGGCATGGGACGACGTCGGAGAACGAAAGTTGTTGGGGCCAGAGATGATCACGCAGACTGTAGAGATAGTTAAGTTGGTCAGAGAGCGCCTTCGAGTTACATAGGACCGACATCGTCATTGGGCAGATCAGCATCGTAGGCCTCTAGAGTTTAGAGTTGGCGACCAAGTGTTTCTACGGATTTTGCCTACTCGGGGTATCATCAGATTTAGAACCCGGGGAAAGCTTAGTCCAGGATACGTTGGTCCTTTTAAGATTCTCGCTCGGGTAGGCGATGTGGCTTATCGACTTGCCCTTCCGCCTTCGTTAACTGACATACATGATGTGTTTCATGTATCCCAATTACGTGGGTATGTCCCAAATCCGAGTCATGTCCTCGATCATTCTGAGTTAGTCGTTGGTACCGACCTAACTTACGAGGAACAACCCGTGTCTATTTTGGACCGGCGAGAGAAGGTACTCAAGAATCGGACGATAAGCCTTGTCCGTGTTTCTTGGAACCATCACTCTTCGGGAGAGTCAACCTGGGAGCGCGAGGACGAGATCAGATCTCGGTATCCGCATTTGTTTGACTAATGAGGTATATTTTTATGCCTTATTGACACGATTCCATGCTTATCTGTACCTACTTGTTTTTGCACTTTGTGATGTATGATAATAACTGCTATGATAGTTAACTTGTATATGATTGTGCCTTGCTTGCCCTGATTTCACTATCCTGTCTTGGCTAGAATTTCGAGGACGGAATTTTTTTAAGAAGGGTAGAGATGTCACTCCCCGATCCTGGAATACGTATTTTAATACGTAAACCGATAAATTATATTTACTTTGTATTTATACGATATTTATATGCTGTATTTCTTCATGCATTTCCCAAAAATATTCGATAAAATATTATTTCGTAATTTACTTTCTACATTTGGGCCTACAGTTTTGGCTCATTTGGGTAACCTATTCTTGGTTCACCAATGGTTCATCATGAACCCATGGGTTCAAGATTCTATATAATAACTCATCTCATTCTCTCTCCTCTTATTTATTTCCTCTCATTTACTTTCCTCCACCAACCAAGGCAAGTACCAACTTACTCAAGAGATGGATCCATAAATGATGTTGATGTTTTCTTACAAAATTATTTGCCAAAATATGCTCTTCTCCTCATTCTATACTAGTTTAGAACTTGAAGTTTTCCATTTTGAAGCTTTAATTTTTGTAGATCTAGGTTTTAACCATTTTCGGATCTTCTTGGTTTTGATCTAGCAAACTTTATTATTTTCAAGTTTTGATGGTTCCATGTTGTAGAGAATTTTATTCTACCCAATTTTGACCTTTGAAAAGTTAGATTTGGACTTATTTTGACCAAGTTATGGACTTTTGAAGCTTTGGGTTCAAACCATGGAGTTCTTGCTGATTCGGAGAAGACAGTGAGCAGTGTGCGCGAGCTTTTTTGCTTGCGCCACTGAGCTGTACGCGCTCTTTAGCGCAGTGCAGTCCGATCCATACGCTGCCTTTTGGGAGCGTATGTCTTGCATACGCTCACTTGGGTGACAAGGAGTCCTATGGAGTCCATACGCTGCCTTTTGGGAGCGTATGTCTTGCATACACTCACTTGGATGACAAGGAGTCGTATGGACCTCATACGCTGACCTGAGCGTAGGCTGACCTGAGCGTAGGCTGACCTGAACGTAGGCTGACCTGAGCGTACGCTGACCTGAGCGTAGGCTGACCTGAGCGTAGGCTGACTTGAGCGTAGCCTGACTTGAGCGCGCTCTGACCTGGACTCCCCTATACCTTATATTTTTATATGTATATATTATATTATATATATATATGTAAATGTTTGTGTATGCTATATATCCTTACGTCTTTTGTCCTGAGCATGATATGAGCACTAATGTGACCCCGGTGAACAAAGTGTTCCTACCTGATACTTGTACCAGAATGTCCCAGTTCTTGTTCATGCTCGACAAATGACTCGTAACTCCACGTGGCATATTTGCAATGAAGCATTACACCAAGGAGGGTAGAGCATATTGACATACTGATTGACATGGATCCTCTTTGGGGTACTCGTACTTGAGTACGACATTTAGGAGGATAATCATGCAGGCCACAGCATGTGAGTCCAAGATTTCACCTAGGGTTAAACTAGGCAACTAAATATACTATATGCATGGGGAGGGCAGAATTCCGAGATCGTGTTACACCAGCCGCCTTGAGATATTGTCTTGACGCGCCGGCTGGTCTCCACGGATACTGTGTCATCCGCAACGAGTGGATGACTGTATCCGATTAATTCCTGCTACATATTATATGTCTTGGCAAGGTGGCCTTACGAGGGACTTGTGCTCAATGACACCTGTCTACGCGAACCCCTGGGTTGGCTAGCCTTGCTGGAAGGATACGATCTGAGGATTTTTGAAATAACATGATGCGAGGATAACCTCATCCCACTAGAAACTCGTAGACTTGATTGGCCGCGAAAACGACTTGCGTGTATCTTATTACCTTCTGTGAATAACTGAGGGAAGCGGACTGTCATGGTACGTGATCCAACCCATGTTCTTGTTTGATTGTTGGGTTGGTTATCGTACTATGACAGGCTGTGGACCAAAGTTATGAACGGAAGACTTATTCTGGTTGTGAAGTGCTACTTCTGTGAATGACTGAGGAATATGGTCGATCATGGTACATGATCCAACCTATGTTCTTGTTTGATTGTTGGGTTGGCTATTGTGCTGCGATAGGCTATCGACCGAAGTCACAATCAGGAGATTTTATTGTTTATACCGTTTTACTTATGTGAAATTTATAGAGTACGACACGCCCCGACTCCATGCGGCACCTTTTGTCCTTGTTTGGTTGTAAGGGTGCCACATGGGTTCGAGGATGTTGCGCTACCCTATAATAGTAGCATGAGCATTATTATTATCAATCATTCTTTTAACTGGGTTTTTAATCTTAACTCTAGTGCCCCTTTGGCGGTACTTGCTATTCGGGACTGACCCCGCTGGTTTTGTTTGGCCAGATCTCGTAGCAGAGCCAGAGGACACGATCTTCCTCCCTGACATCCATGGTGCATACTAGGAGAATGGCGGTTCGGGGACTCGAGTAGGTTTCTTCTCCACCACTCCTGCTTATATTTTGTGCGGCATTTAGCCACCGGCACCTGTTAGCCGGATTACTTGATATTTTGTGTCAGTACATAATTGTAATTAAACAGACTGCAGCTGTGTATAATTTTGTACTCCTGACTTTCTGAGATAGCTAAATTATAAAGCTAGTCTCTCATGATCATTTTGATGAAGCGTCGGGGACGCCTTACTGCTTTATCTTTAATGTTCATTTAATTGCTGATGTGATTTAAATAATTGAGACATAGAACTCTGTGGGACCATAGGAGACTTGATTGTAGCATGTACCCCCTAGTCTCTCGACAGCCACGATCGCCGTATGACGTTACGTACCTCATATGGAGTAGCTGGCCTAGTCCGTCTCCGTATTTCGGTACTGGGGCGTGACAGTACGAGATCCGTTCCGACAAACCGGACGACCCCGTCGTAAACCGAGAGTACCGAAAGGTCCGTATTGACTTTGTGGATGTGCGGGCTTTGACGGAATTCAAATTGGTCACGTGTGCATGACGAATTTGACCCGTAACCGTCGAAATTTCCTGTATCAGGCTTTTTCGAAATTTCTCAATTACTTTGTGCACACTCTTCAAATCGTGACGAAACTTGCACCATTGGACTCAAAATATTTTTTTGGTCCTGTGAGCCAAGTTTGGTCTGATTCTGAGACCGGTGACCGGGACGCCATTTTGGCAGGCCTACAATCCCACTCAACGGACGATTTTGTGCACGGCCCACCGGAATCCAAAATTGGACATACCGTTGGGTTCGTCTCATCAAAATAAATCTGTAGACATATAGTTTGATGACTTTAGAGACTGTAAGTTCTGGTGCGCATTTCGATGCAAAACGGGTCCAACGGCAGACATCGTTTTGACCCAAAATTATGATTTTCCCCCTGTTCCAGAATTTAAATTTTGGACAGGCGATTCCTCGGCATATCTTTTATTCCAAACTCGTTCGTGATGTTTGTTGTAGCACCCGGAGTCATCTGCGGGATTTGGCTTTTCTTGCTTCGTTTATTTGCCGGATCGAGCTACTGGATTATTTCCTTTTGCACATAACCTCAGGCAAGATACCTTGTCATTATACTGTTTATATTCAGTCTGTATTTCTATAATTATTACATATCACTGTTTATTTATTTCCAGTTCTTACAGTTCCTGATTTAATACATGCTCGGTGATATTAGCTTACTTGTTATTATCCTTTGATTGCATATGGACCTAGAGTTAAGGGACAACCGTATGTAGTGTATCGCATATAGTTTGGCACAGTTGTACCACGAGTATGTGTGAGATGAGTGGCATGTAGAGGTCTTGCGTGTTGGTTGATCACCTGTGCGCATGCGTTAGGTTTAGCTCCTAATAGAGGCATGTAGAAGACTTGGCAGCTAGTAGAGGTTTGATGAGTCATGGATGTGACCCTAGTATGCATTAGGTGGGGAGAATAATACCTGACGTATGGGCTTCTTTGCACTTTCCTAATTTACCTGTGCGCTCTGCCGGAGATGCAGGATCCAGATGCCCTCTGACGTTATCCAGAGCGTTATAGACGTAGCCCCTTGTACATGATGCCCTCTGACGATCTTCGGACGTTACGGACGTAGGCCCCTGGTGCCCTTTACGGGAACCATACCAATCCCATTTACAGCCAGGGCTCTTGCGTCAAAGGATTTTTTCTCAACTGCATGATCACTTTAGTACGGTTAGATTACCTTGTTTATGTCTTGTCACTCTCTTTGATTGTAGCTTATTTCATATTCAGTATATATGGCATGTTCTTCATATATCTTGTTACATCCCTCTGAGGACCTAGTTATCTCTTCAGGTGTATGCTTTTGTGATATTTACAGGTGTTCTAGTCGAGGCTGTGATCTTCTCCATCCTTTCGAAGATGATTGCACTTGGCCCGTCTTGTTATTTCATCTATTCCTTCTTGTACATTTTATTTGAGATAGTTGGTAGTGGACTTCGTCTCCGCCCAACTTTTGTACAAATTATAATTCTATGTTGATTCCTATTTTATATTGATTCCTTTATTATGGATGAGATTAGTGTCATGGATTACTGCATTTCACAGCTTATGTATACATATGATGGTTCCATATATTGGAGTATACTTCGTATGTATGCAGCTGGCATGGATACGTACCTAGTCCTAAGTATTTTAGGATATGAGCTCGTAGACACGATACGAGCCACGACACATCTCGTGCTCGTGTCCATACGTAGCCCAACACTAGAGCTACACAATAGACACAATACGAGACGTCCACGACACGTCTATGACACGTGTCTACGCGATACGAAGCGCGTATCAAACGCAAAATCCTCGCGATTTAGTCTCAGTGTAAAACCAGTGCACGAAGGAATTCGTGTTCGACACGACACGATAAGCTATGAGACTTTGGGGGCATGTTTGCAGATATTGCCCCCATGTCCATGCCAAGTGTTGCATGTCCAAGTGACACAGACACGCAGATATCCAACCCGGAGAGTAGGGCACCCGTGCACACCCTCGTACAGCGTGTACTGCCCTCTATGGACACGACACAGACACAAAATCGATCTCATTCCAATACAAAATCAAAAGCCACATATAGGGATACAAATTCATTCAAATATATTTCAAAAATATGAACAAAAACCTTCTTTGAGGCATTTCATCAAACACACATGCATAGACACTGATACCTGTCCGATACGGACACCAAACCAATTCTAATTCCTGCTAAACTCATTCTACAGCTAGGGGACACCTAGATGGATGCTTCTATGGAAAGAAAATAGAGATTTGAATCAATTTGAGAGATTTTACCTATTAAGAGATCTCAATCATAAAGCCCCAAAATGAGAAGTCCTCCTCTAATGGCCAATGAGCTCCAAATCTTGCAAGCAAGCTCCCTTTAACCTCTACTCCAGAAATGACCTCCAATGCAAGTGAGTGGGATCTATTTGGTGGAGGAATGGTGAGATTTGATGATTTTGGGGAAGAACTATTAGGGTTTCTAAACGGGGATTTCTAAAAGAGGCAAGTGGGCATTAAGAGACATTATATAGGGGTGTGATTAGGTCTCCAAGGGCTGTGATGTTGTCGACCATGTAGGGATTAGGGTTAGGGTTTCTTGGGAAATGGTCATGGGCCTAATGCACTAGTTAGTTGATTAAGCCTTCTAACTAAAAGGGCCAACTTCCAAGGAGACCCATTCTCTACATGAACACAGTCAACTTGAGTCAACTTAAGTTAGATTAGGGTCACACACCATTCTACCATGCTAACTAAGTCACCAAAGTCAAAGTCAAACACTAGGCTAGTCTCTATAGTCTCAACTAGCAAAAGTCAAAAATCACAACCAACAATCAAACTATAATAAAATAATTTTAAAAAATCATAATGACCAAAATACCCTCAAGCTAAAATGTGGTAGTGACACCTACAATGAGCAAATCTTTGTTTCGTTAGAAGCCTATAACGAGGGGTATTCTGATTCTTGCTCACGTAGTGTGGTGCCGGGACATTCCATCAATTTCACCATATTTTCTTAATTTGATCCTAATTTTAAGGATCTTTGTTTTGATGAACTTGTGTCTCAATGCAATTCAAATGTTCTATTGCAGTCTTACGTATGATGACCATAAGATTTATTCTAGGGTAGCCGGTATCAACATTGAGTTCGATAACTTCGACTTGGCGGATTGCTTACAACTCCCTGAACCCAATTCTTGGGAACGTCTTGTTGATGCTCATGAATTCAAATTTGTTAGCGATATCACCCTAGAAGGCTTTAAGGACATGATGTGTGTACCAAATACTCGCCTTCATAAACTTCGTGCCAGATATCTCAACAACCACTTTTATGAATTTCATCTCATCATATTCTCGTCCATCCTGTCCAAAGCCGGATCTACAGATGAAGTCACTTATCTTGAGATTACGGTACTATTCTATCTACACTTTTCACCATCCCTTTCAATTTTTCATGCACGATGATGGACTGGATGATTCGTGCAAGGACGAAGCCTAAAGCACTTGTCTATGCTATGTACCTTCCTATGATCTTTTCTGCCTTCAATATTCTTTTAGACGGGTGTCAGTTTCTAGCAGCTCCGGTATATCTCTCTAAGACTCGTAGGACTGTTCCTGCACCTGTTCCTCCTGCTCCTATTGAGAAAGAATCTCTTGATTCTGATGCCCGTCTTCCTGATCCTCCTGCTACCCTAGATTCCATCAGAGACATGTTACGCGACCGCTTCCGGTTGGAAGACGATCGCTATACTCAGCTGGACTATCGGACCACTCTTCAGCTGAGCGCCATCAGCAACACTCTTCATGACATCCAGTACAACATGGCACGTCATTCCACTATGCCTTTTCCTACGGGTCGGGACCCTTCTAGCGAAGGCTACCGGATTGATGACCCTTGGGCCATGAGGTATCTGGATCCTGATGCTGCTTTTGTCGATCCTCGTCGCTCTGCCAGCGAGCCGTCGGACTCTGCCGGTCCATCCCATCCTCCAGCTCCATGATGGCTGTGGTTGACTACTTGATGATGCTGCTGATGCATCTTAGTTATGATTTTGCTTTGTAGTTTCATTTTACGCATTCTAGTTATATTTCTGCTATTTTTCTTATTTTGTTTGATATGTATGACTGCGAGTTTCTTATGATGGATTATCAAAACTTATAGTTATTAAAAGTTTGGTTATGGTTAAAGTTGTGTGCTTGCTCTCTTCACTTTGTCTATCTTTTATCTCTTTACGGAGGAGCTATGCAATATTTTGCTAAGTGACAAAGGGAGAGAATAATAGATATTTGATGTGATAATGTATATAATGTGATATGCATTATGGTGTGCTTGTATCAGGACGGAAATAGAAATATCTATTTGCGGGGGAGCCACTTCATACGTATAAATTATTTTATCTCCTTCAACAAGTGTCCAGGTATGAATATTGAGACATACAAATATTATTTTATTAATTATCAAAATGGGGGAGATTGTTGACCCAAACTAGATCAAAGTAAACCTGATTTAGAGAATTAACCAAATGATAACTGATATGATCCAATACGACACATCAAGTTCAAGACAAGACATCATCTACGATCTAATACAACGTATCAAGTTCAAGACAATCATCAACAATGCTGTTACATTGCAATTGTATTTGTTCTCAGTCTATAATTTTTTAATTTATTGAGTCTAGGAAAATGTACGTTGAGTCGCACTGAGTCATTTTAACCCCTAGACATACTTCTCCATGCTCTACCATACAAAACAAAACAATCCCTAAACCAAACCAAACCACTCTAGCCTATTTAGAACATCTGGTCTGAGGAAGACAGAGTTTGGGCCGAACTCTGCCTCCTAAAAATTAGCAATCTGATTTTTCAGAACACCCTGCTATGAGCTGTCCAACGTTCAAATTTTTGAATATTTTGGACTGAAGTCTGGCCGAACTCTGCCTCCCCTAACTAGTATAAATAGGGTTTGATTTCTCTCATTTCAAATCATCTCTCACTCTCAATCTTCTAAGCCTTATATATTCTAAGTCTTACTCTTCCAATCTACTAGCTACAAAACTTTCTAAGCCCCAAGGTGCTCAGTGCGATTCAGCTAGAAGTTCTGTGCAAGAGTTGAAAAGAAGTCACTTAAAAAATTCCAAGTTTTGCCTCTGCGAAGTTTTAAGAAGTTGGCGTGCTCTTCTGAGTAAATGCAGGTATATACCCTATTTCACAAATACTGGATTTCAATCCTGAGCTAGATTTCTCAGGCCTGGACTAGTCATACACGAGGGAAACCAGATTATATCGCTGTATTTGCGTGTGCTCTTCTAAACTCTTATATTTTTCGTATTATAACTCTCTAATTATATAGTTTCTTCTGGACTTAACATAGAGTTAATTTTTAATTGGTCATTATTGACACAAACTCTATTCACCCCCTTAGAGTTACCTAAATGTTACTTCATATACATGACGGGTTCATGTTATCATGTTCAAGTCAAGTCAATAATCAGTTCAAATCTCATCAAGCTCAAGTTCAATACTAGTAAGTAATAAACATGCTTAAACTCTATCGTGCTCAATATTAATAAGTTATCATGTTGGGTCGTCGCAAGTTAAGCCAAGTACAAGATGCAAGCAAAGGTCAAGACATTACACTAATAACTATATGAACAAGCATGGAGATATGGGACAAGGGGTATTATGGCAAGAATGGCGTTGGACAAATGGTGCTGGGCCAAATGATGCTGGATGGCGTTGGGCCAAGAGAGCACTGAATGGAGCTGAGCCAAAGAGAGCTAAGTGGCGCTGGGCCAAAGAGAGCTAGGTGGCGCTAGGTGGCAACATGGCGCCAGGAGGACAAGTGGCACCAGGGATAGCACGGCGCCAGTTGGCGCGCGCTCGCTAGGATGGCACGGCGCCAAGGGGTGCGCGCGCACTGGGATGACACAGCACTAAAGAGCACCGGCTGAAAGGCACAGCGCTAAAGAGCACGCTTACAACCGAAATGGCACGACGCTAAGGGACGCGCGTGCACTGCTCATCTTCTCCAACAGCACCGAAAGTGCTTGGTTGAACCCATGAACTCCAAAAGGCCATAACTCCCTCTAAGCAAGTCAGAATCGAGACTTCCAAAGGTCTAAATTATGTAAAATTGAATTTCGCACAACATAGAACCATTAGATCTCGAAAATATCAAGGTTTAAGAGATCAAAACTAAGAAAAACCGAGAAAAACTATAAATTTACATCTACCAAAATTCATCCATCAAAACCAAAAATGTTAAGTTCTAAAGAGGCTTAAAATCATGCAAGAAAGAAAATGGAACAATAAAACTTGAGATCCATCATGAAGCAAGGTACACTTGCCTAGGGCTTCTATGTAGGTGGAGAGGAGTAAATGAAGAAGAAGAAGAAATAAATGAGAAGTAATGGAGGAGAGAGAGAGAGAAAGAGAGAGAGGAGTTGACTTATATATCAACCTCTCCATCTCAACCCAAACCAAACCAAGAAAAGCCAAGCCAAGCTGAACCAAATTAAACCAAGCCAAAGCTAAGCAAGAAAAGTCAAAATAAGGGTCACCTAACAAATGTCAGAAATTTGTACACGTATACTAAAAATATGTATAATAAAAAACGGGAGTGACAACTCTATCTACCTTAAAAGAATTCTGTCCTCGGAATTTAATCAAGCGGCTAGAGGTGTCGAGGCAAGCTATACTAACTACAGGCAATCAACGACTAGCAGTCAATCAAGCAATCATTCATGTAAGCAAGGATTTAAAAGCATAGGACATAAGAAAGACATTATACCTTATGAGTCAAACAGGTACAGATATTGCGATCGGATATCATCCTCATGTTCCCAAGTTGACTCACCCAAAGATGATGACCCCAAGCAACACGGACTAAACTAATAGTCTTGTTCTTGAGTAATTTCTTTCTTCGGTCCAATATAAATACGGGCCATTCCTCATACGAAAGGTTGGTACCAATAATCAATTCCGAATGATCCAGGATATGTCGCTGATTCGGGGTATACCATCGCAATTGGGATACATGGAATACGTCATATACCTCACGTAACGATAGCGGAAGAGCGAGACGATAGGACACATCACCTACTCGCTCAAGAATATCAAATAGCCCTATATACATATGACTAAGATTTCCCCGTATGCCGAACAGAATGACACCATGGGTAGGCGAGATCCTAAAGAATACGTGGACACGGATAGAAACTCAAGAGGTCATCGATGAGAATCAGTCCAATAGCGCTGATGACCTTGTACAACTCAAAGATGATCTCTAACTTGTCTGACCACCTCAATAGTCTGAGTAACCATTTCTGGACCAAGCATCTGCCTTTCGTCTACATCATCCTAGGCTAAAGGTGATCTGCACTTCCTGCCATACAGTGCCTCAAATGGTGCCATCTGGATATTGGCCTGAAAACTGTTATTATAGGAGAACTCTACTAGATGTAGGTGATCTTCCTACAAACCACCGAAGTCAAGTGTATAGGATCATAACATATCTTCAAGAGTTTGAATCGTGCGCTCTGACTGACCATCTTTCTGTGGATGAAAAGCAAAACTAAACTTGAGACGAGTTCCCACTCTCTTGAAGACTCCACCAAAAGTGTGACGTAAATCTTGAATCTCTGTCTGATACGATACCGACTGGCACTCCATACGATTTGACTATCTGTATGAGGTATATCTCTACAAGCTGATCTGTTGACTGACCAATTTTGAATGAAAGAAAATGAGCTACCTTGGAAAGTCGGTCAACTATAACCCATATAATATCTCTTTCAGCTGGAGACTTAGGTAACCCAGTTACAAAATTCATGGTAATGTGTTCCCATTTCCATTCTAGGATCGGTAAAGGTTGAAGAAGTCTAGTTGGTCTATGATGTTCGGCCTTAACCTATTGGCAAACTAAACAACGAGAGACAAACTGAGCTATCTCCCTCTTCATTCCATTCCACCAGAAATGCTGACGGATATCACGATACAACTTCGTGCTACCAGGATGAATTAAATACTAGGAACTGTGAGCTTCTGCCATAATCTCTTGCCTGATTCACCACTGGGTACATAAAGACGCCTTTCATGTCGAAGTGTGCCATCTTCGTGAAACTAAAACTCTACTCTCTGTCTTGTTTCACATTCTGCCCTAAGCCGCTGATGCTTAGAATCGGTTGACCGAGCTATCTTGATTCTCTCAACTATACTGGACTAAACTCACATACTGGCCATCAATGCCATATTGTTAGGAAGAACTATCTCTATTCCTATCTTATGAAGATCTACTAATAACTCGGGTTGTGCT
Organism: Iris pallida; assembly: GCA_029216955.1. NCBI lineage: Eukaryota > Viridiplantae > Streptophyta > Magnoliopsida > Asparagales > Iridaceae > Iris > Iris pallida. The sequence goes on from JANAVB010029557.1 coordinate 13,411, forward strand.
GTTAGAATAAGTTCATGCTCTTCTACTCAATGCATCTACAACTACATTGGCCTTTCCAGGATGATATTGTAGGTTGATGTCGTAGTCCACTAGTAACTCTAGCCATCTTCTCTGACACATGTTAGGTCCTTCTGGATAAACACATACTTAAGACTCTTATGGTCGGTAAAAATCTCTACCCGATCTCCGTACAAGTAATGCCTCCAAAGCCTAAGTGCAAAAACTACTGCTGCTAACTCCAAGTCATGGGTTAGATAATTCCTCTTATGACAACGAAGCTGATGTGATACATAAGTTACTACCTTGCCATGATGCATTAAGACGCATCCTAATCCTCTGCCTGAAGCATCATAATAAACTAAAAATCCTCCAGCCCCATCTGGAAGTATGAGAATGGATGTCGTCATCAATCCTTGCTTCAACTTCTCCAATAAACTCTGATACTCTGTTGTCCAAGCAAACTGCACATCCTTGCGGGTCAACTACGTCAAGGAAGATAAAATTTGAGCGAAGTCTGATACAAATCGCTGGTAGTAGCCTGCTAATCCTAAAAAACTGTGAACTTTTACGATAGTTCTTGGTACTGGCCATATCTCTATAGCTACTATATTCTGGGGTCTACTTCCACTCCACCTCTGATGATGATGTGACCTAAGTATGAAACGCGATCAAGCCAAAATTTACACTCACTGAACTTCGCATATAACTGGTGTTCTCTGAGAATATGAAGGACTATTCGGAGATGCCGTTCATGCTCAGCCTTACTCTTGATATAGGCCAAGATATCGTCTATAAACACTATCACAAATTAATCCAAATAGGACATAAATATGTGATTCCCGAGATCTGTAAATACTGCTGACGCATTGGTCGCTTCGAATGGCATAACGAGAAACTCCCAATGCCCATATCTAGATCTGAATGTCATCTTCGGGATGTCTTACTCTCTGACTCTGGTCTGTTGGTACCCTGACCGCAAGTCAATCATCGAAAATACTGCTGCCCTACTAAGTTAATCAAATAAATCATCTATCCTTGGTAGGGGATATCTGTTCTTGATTGTTACAAAATTCAAGGTACAATAATCAACACATAATCTTGGCGTACCATCCTTCTTTTTTATAAGAAACATCGGGGCTCCCCAAGGCGATCCACTAACACGAATGAATCTCTTGGTTCTGAGTTCTTCAATCATCTTGTACAGGATCTCCAATTCTGAGGGTGCCATTATGTACACTCTCTCTGATACTGGTGCTGTTCCTGAAATCAAATCAATAGTGAACTCTATCTCTCTATCTCTGGTGGCATTCCTGGAGGCTCTTCGAAGAATATGTCAGGAAATTCTTCTACTACTCTGGGAAACTGAACTTCTCCTGCTACTGCCATCCGCAAGACTGGGGGAGAAGGTTCTACTTTGCCTCTGGAAAACGAAAACTCTTCTTCGACGGAAGTACCAAAAATAATCCTGCCAATATGGCAGTCTATTCTTGCATACTGATCCTTCAACCTATCCATTCCTAGGACCACATCATAGTCGGCCATCGAAAATTCTATCAATCTAGCGGGAAACTCTCTACCGCTAACTACGATTCGACATGAAAAAAAGACTCTATCTACTCCCACAAGACCGTTACCAGTAAGTATATTGAGCCTTACTGAATGACTCGGGTTCTAGTCCTATCTGTGTTGTGAATCGTTCAGACATAAATGAATGCGATGCACCCGAATCAAATAATACTGATGCTGGAAAAGAGTTGACGAGAATGGTACCTGACACCACCTCACCTGATGCCAATTCTTCTGCTACTGTCAGAGCTATAGCTCGACCCTGTCCTCTTGGTGCTGGTCCCCTCTACTGTTGACCTCTTTGTCTATTTTGAATCTGATCTTGGGTTTGAACATACTGTTGTGGCCTCTGCTGCTGGAAGGCTTGAGCCTGAGGCAGCAATGGCCTCGGAGGCTGGTACTGTTGTTGCTGTACTGGTGCTGGTCCCCTAACCGATGGACTGGTTAGGGTTAATGAAGATGAACTAGCTCTATGCGGACAGGACCCTATCATGTGGTCCGGTGCCCCACAAGCCAAGCACAGCCCCTGTGCTATGCGACACTTTGAAATCGCGTGCCCATGCTTTTCACAATGAGAGCAGCCCATTGCGAATGATTGCTTCTATTTCTATTTCTGAGGGTACGTCGGAGTCGAGTGCTGAACCGACGAAACTGTAGTCGCCCTCCTAGGAGCTCCAATGGTCAAAGCCCTAGCTGCCGGGGCTGGGGCTGGGGCTGATGACTGAGATAACTATCCATGAGGCCTCTTTCGTCCTCCAGTTCGATCTACTATCCTCTGGGAGGTATATTCATGCCTCCTAGCTGCTCTCAAAACTACATCAAAGGTCTGGTGCTCAAAATGCTCCACCACTAGAATGATCTCTTGGTGGAGTCCCTGCTGGAATTGTTGTGCTCGGTCCAATTCGGCCGCCACCAAGGTGGAAGCAAATTGTCTAAGCCTAGAAAATTTGGCCATATATCTATCAACCGTCCTTTCCATCTGCTTGAGATTGCCAAACCTTGTCTGCAAATCATAGCAAGCCACTGCATCAAATACTTCGTCTGAAACTTGTCACTGAATATCGCCCACAAAATAGGCGTCACCAAACCAACTGCTAGCATCGCCCACCAGCTGCGGGCTAAGTCCAATAATTACAGGAGCACAACGGCCACCTTCTCTTCCTCTGGAATCCTAGCTGTCTCCACAATGACCTCTATATCCTGAAGCCACGCGTCAGCAGCAATAGCATCTTCACTACCGTCAAAGAAATAAGGGTTTAGGCACTTAAAGCTGTTAGCCGCATTGTTCCCTTGATAACCAACTCTGCCCATAGCTTCTTGTACTGTCTGCTACAGGGCATCGCCCCGACGATCTTGTGACACAAGCAAGTCCCGAATGAGTCCCATCAAGGTACTATTGTCAGGCTCTGCAGGCTGGACTGGATGAATTGGTTGATCCCCGGAAGGTGACTCGGATGTTGTCCCTGAGTGCTGGGTTTGGTCCCCAGGTCGCTACTGGTTCACTGGAGGTGCTCCACCCGGCTGATCGGTAGGACTAAGAACAATGTCACTGAAGAAAATGACATGGGGAACAATAAGGAAGGACCAGGATAGATCAAAGATAAAGCACCTTATCTGATCAAGATTCAGGAAGATTAGAAAGCACGAGTAGATATCAAGGGCGAATGCTGATTGAGACATCTATTAGTAAAATCCTTATACATCTTAATTTACAAGACCCGTATGGGCCACCACTTAAACCGTTTCACGCCCCAGAACTAGAATACTGGAGAGCGAAGGACAGACACAGCCAACTACGTACATTGAAGTGCAACCCACCTTGCAATACGTTCACGACTGTCTAGATGCATGAGGGTTTATCTACAAGCCAACAGTCTCTTATGGTCAAGAACAAGCCTAGTGTCTCAATCTCAAACAAGGAAAATAACTACTACAAGATGTTAGATCATCAGACATACAAAGTAAGGCGTCCCAAATATTACATATTTAGATAATCATGAAGCTAGTCATACAAAATGCGAAGACTAGCAAGAGTTAAGTCATACATGATCAACCCTAGGATTTGTCTATCATGTTACAGTCCTTAGGCAAACAGAAATAATGTTTTAACACGAGCTAAGACGTGCTCGGCGGCTAAACGCCTCAAAAGAATAAGTTACATTAGAGTGGGAGACCAAATAAGAAAATCTACTCGTTGCCACGGTTACGCCTGGTGTTCACCATCTGGCTGGAAGGCAGGTAGTTCCTCGGGTATCACTTCAAAATCTGGCCATACAAAACTAGCTGGGTCAGACCCCAGAAAGAGCAAGTGCCACAAGGGGCTCCACTTAGGAACTAAAACCAGCATAAACAGAATAAAAGAACTGATAAAAGAACATAATTAAATAATACAAAAGATATGCTTTAAAGAACATACTTTCTTGTATTAGGAAAATAAGAGGTGGAATAATATCCCCATGTTAATCATGAGACAATCCATCAGGCACGGCCAATCAAGTCCTACGGCTTACTATCATTAGCTAATTAGGGTTGTCACAGACCTAGTTACTAACAAGATGCAGTGAGATATTCCCGCAGTCACAAGCCCTGCAGACTATCCAGGTTATCCAGGCAAGGTTACAAGAGTTTATTAAGAATTAAGAGAATTATTAGGTGACTTAGAGTGCATCACAAGACAGTGTGCTGGAAATGTGCCCTACTCGTCGGTAGGCTACATGTCCACAGGTGTGGCCGGGATAACCGGATCGCCTGCAACTGGGAAATCTCTCTGTATGAACTACTTGATCAATTTAGTTGTTAACCTAGTCAGATTTATTATGAATCCCTGACCGTGATGGAGGAGAGTAAGAGAGAGAGAGAGGAGTTAACTTATATATCAACCTCTCCATCTCAACCCAAACCAAACCAAACCAAGAAAAGCCAACCCAAGCCGAACCAAATTAAACAAAGCCAAAGCTAAGCAAGACAAGTAAAAATACGGGTCACCTGACAAACGTCAGAAATTCGTACACGTATACTGAAAATATGTATAACGAAAAATGGGAGTGACACATGTTCTCGATGAGTTATCATCCATGTGATAGAGCCAAATCTGTGCATGATGTGATAGAGCCAAATTTGCACATTTTCTAGATGACCACTCATTCATGCAACAGAACCAAATTTGTATATGTTCTCGATGAGTTTTCATCTATGCATCAGAATCTTTCTGTCGATCTGTGCATGTTAAGATGATTGATTATCCATGTAGTAAATTATGATAAAAAATAAAGTGTCATCTCCAGTGTAACCCCTATTGCGGGTGCCTTGGCCTTAGCCCCCATGACAAGACCTTGCCCTTATCGACCTTCGAGGCGGTGGCAGCCGCAGAAGATGAAGCTTTGGGAGCCATGGCAAAACTTTGGTGTCGGAGAAGAATAAGGCTCTGACGGCAAAGGCAAAGAGGAAGATAAATGAGAAAAAAAAGTAAGCATTTCTCTCTCCACTCAAAATCCTATTCATAGGCAAGTATTTGGTGGCAATGGATGATGCATCGACTTCCTCAAGCCCACCTCGAATCCTACAATTAACTGAGGTTTAGAATCCGAAGCAATCTATTTGATTACAGCAAATTGTATTAATGAGGACATTGACAGCTTGACGAATTAGTCCATGTGGTCGAAGTATCCATGCGTCCATGCTTCTGTTCAAAGTAGTTCAAAACTTTGAAGGGGGTCTTGTAGAAGCATGAAAAATTGTCATATCACGCCCCGCTCCTAAAATATGGCGAACCGAGTACGTAACAACATCTCCAGGCTACGCGACATATGAATACTTTAGTACCCATATTTGCGATTGTCGCTCGTAGGGTTCTAGGATAGGTTGATCACAGGTCACATGATGCATAAAATAATAAATGACAGGTTGATTAAAGGATATTCTAAACTATAAATAGAAATTTTATTATTCTACCCGATTACAACCATTAACCCAATACGACGAGCAAGCCCTCAGTCAAAGGAGTAAAGTATGTAAGGTAAGATGATAAAATTATCAAAAATTGAACTGAGGGAAAGGATAATTTAAAAGGTATATTCACTGATAAAAATTTCTTATCGTATTAACATCTTTTCCTAAAAGAATGTAAGTGTGTTAGGTATAAATGTGTAAGCAATCAAACAAATCTTGTATGAAAAAATACAATATTTAGATAAACACTTCTGGATCACACAACTTCTATTATCTCGACAATAATCCCATTTACCCAGGATCAGGTTTATACTTAATGGGTGGTGCTTAGATTTATCTGTTTTATTAGTATCAAGATCACATATTGATGTGATATAATCAGGATAACACATGAGTGGTTTTTCGAGTTATCGGAATCAAGTGTTATAATAATTGTCGTATGACTTAAAATTAAAATTTTCAAGAATATCGGAGCACGCTACATTGGATATTACAGGGCCGAATTCGGGGATTCGGAATCCAATAGAAAATAGGAAACAAAAAAGTGAGCTAAGCCTCACCTCGGACATCGTATGGTTGTAGGAATGTCGATAACAGGAACTGATCAGTTTTGTAAAATATAATATTGCAAAGAGTTCGAATGTGTGATCCAAAGGTTTTTCTTCCATCCCAATGCAATTCTTACCAAAATATTACTTAGTTAAAGTACATTTTGATTTTGTATCTTATTTTTTGTGTGATAGGAAACACACATTAAACGAGAATAAAGTTAAGCAGGAGATTCCGTCTTAGCGGAAATAAATGTCAAACTAGAATTTGTGTGCATAAGGCAACACTTTCAAGGATTTCAGGGTTATGTTTGTATTAGAAAATTTGACAAAATTAGGAAATAGGGTTTAACCATTTCGACTTTCTAAAATAACTAACTCTGGAATTTCTCAAAAATTTCGGCAGAGTCTCCTTTGTATTTACTGATCCGGAAATAATTTCGATACAAGTAACACAAGGCAAGGATATATGGGCACACCGACCCCTTCGGTGGAACAACTCTCAACACCGGCCACACAATATAATATCCGAGTACGTCGACCCCTTCGGTGGAGCAACTCTCAACACCGGAACCACGCAAATATGTATATGTATATATATATATATATAATATTAAATTTAATGACCCTTTTTCCTTAGCAAGCAAGCAAACAAGCAAAATATACCTTTTATTTTAGCAAGCAAGCAAGCAAATATACCTTTTTCTTTAGCAAGCAAGAATTATTTTCTTGGGTATACAATTTGTTAAATACTATCCAAGTTCAAAACAAAATTATTAGTAGCACAATGATATTAAAGTCTTACTTACAAATGTCATCATGACATACAAAATAATTTTATAACCTTTGCAATATTGCCTTGATGATAACTATATACAAAATTAAATCTAAATTAACAACTAAATACATACTTGCTACATATACTCACATTTCAGCTTCTTGAGTGTGCAAAAGAAGTTTTAAAAATTGAAATTAAATAGGTGTAGGGTTACCTTGATATATAGGAACCTATAATACTTATTTAACTATAACTAATTATCATGCCAAAACATGTCAATTTGGTATATTTTAAAAAGTGGACAAAATTGATATAATGCGTTAAAATCAAAAACTAACTCATATATATACATATTCAAGCAAGGAAATATAGAATTTATATATATTCCGTTTAAGTGTATAGGTTAAGTCTCTATTTTATGCCAAGGCTTACAATTGTCCATGAAATATACACAAGAATTTGTATCACCATATTGTTTCAAAGTATGTATATATATATATTATATATAATATATATATATATATATATATAAAATATATATATCACAATAAAATTCAAATTTGGAGTGTCTATTCATATGTGTCCTACATGTTGTGTCAAGATGTTTGAGTATATATGTTTGCATACATAGAAAGATATGTCGAAGATGTGTTGCGTATGTATATTTATACAAAACTTAGATATTTGTGTATATATTTTTACATGCATATACATTTACATATATGGTTGTGTCCATATTGTGTCAAGATGTACATATGTGTATATATATATATATTATATTATATATATTAATATATATATATATATATATATATATATATATATAAGTCTCATGCATATGTAATTATCCCAAGGATTATCCACACATTCTTCTTTATAAATATGCATATCTACATAATCACAACACAAATTTAGATGCAAAGTGTCCATAATGGATTCCTACCAAATTTTAGGCTCATAGATGCACATTACAATTCTATAAGATTGGATTTATCAATAAATCCATAAATTTTAGAATTAAAATTTGAACTAATTAATTCATGAAAATTAAGGGAACCAAATTAAAATAATTATCAAGAGGAAAGAGGGAAGAGGGCTTGCCTTGGAAAATTGATTTGGGGATTAGGACTTGGATCTTGCTCTCCCAATTTCTTCTTCTTCCTCTTCCTTTTTCTTCTTCTTCTTCTTCTTCTTCTTCTTCTTCTTCTTCTTCTTCTCTTCGCTTTTTTTTTTGAAAGAGGGGTTGGGTTTTGATGATGGAGATGGAGAGGGAGATGATGATGGTAGTGTTGGAGGTGGTGATAGAGTTGGTCGGCCGGCGGGCTTGGAGGCGGCCGAATGTGGTGGACGGCACCGGCGGTACGGAAGAGGGAGGCGAAGAGGAGAATAGGTGGAGGAGGAGGAATGAGGAAGAATGGAGAGGAGAAATGAAATATGACATTAAAATGAGAGGGAAAGAGTACTCTTCATGCAATAATCCACTTGGTCAAAACATAGTGCCATATGTCCCTTCTCTACATGCATGAAGACACATAGCATGACTAGGTGTCCATGCAAATTTGAAATTACAAACTTCTCAAAAGGGGTTTATATGTAATTATATATTTTATGAAAAGAAAATCAACCTTTTTTTAAAAAAGAACATTAATAATTAATTATATATTTTTTTGAGATGCATAAATAATTAAAATAAATTGAATAATGTCGTATTATTGGTTACGGCTATTACACTCTACCCACCTTACAAAAATTTCATCCTCGAAATTTAAATTTTAAAGATAAGATTTTCAAAACAAATATAAAGAGAA